>JARYGA010054353.1:0-2500 GCA_030545235.1 Helianthus tuberosus | reverse complement strand
ATTTTGCACAGTAACCTGACTTAACTCTGTTAGAAGTTAACTGAGATATTTAACTACTGTTCAGTGATGTGCATGACTTATATGATAATGGTTACATGCTAGTATTTCTATGATTATACCTATACGTGAACAAGTTGGATATAAACTGATTATGTATACGTGTATACTCTAGGACGTGATTGATTTACTTGAGCACATACTTAGCATACCGAGCAAACCAAGGTGAGTTCACACAGCCAAGGCATGGGATTCTCGGGTTGGGAATCGGGTTGGATTATTTGAAATGGATAACTACTCGTACTTACGCTATCGCTAGACTATAGACCATCGTCCTCAGGATAGTCAGGACACTTACGTAAAACCTACGTAACCTAGTATCTACCATTGTCTCCCGGGTCGGGAGGACACTTACGTAAAACCTACGTAAACTAATACCTATCATTGTCTTCCGGGTCGGAAGGACACTTACGTAAATCCTACGTAAACCCCACACGTACCACTGTCCTCGGGGAAGGGCACTCACGTAAATCCTACGTGACCTTGTACGTATTCCTGTTCTCGGATTAAGAAGAACACATGGTTGCAAATAGTCTAGTAAGTACAAACATGGGAAGCCCCCACTAGTAAAGATAAACGTGGGAAACCCCCACTAGTAATACATATGACATGGGAAACCCCCACCATTAGTACGTATTTACATGGGAAGCCCCCATTAAATGCATGTATGATTTGTTATACCGAACTTACTTTCTGTGAACTCGCTCAACTAGTTGTTGACTCTCTGCTGCATGCCTTGCAGGACCTTAGGTACATTTGGAGCTTGCACGGGAGGCGCGGTCGTTGTGGGCACGGATTGGTGGATCTTATATTGAAACATTAAACATTGAACTTATTACTTACGTTGGGTTTACATTTTATGCTTCCGCTATATACTTAACATGTTTTGTTGGAACACCTTTCATATCGTTTGGTTTAAATTACATTTAATTCTTATTACGTTTGATATGATTGGTGGCTTGATCCTGGTCAGTCACGCCTCCAAGCGGTGGTACTCCGAGTGTGGATTTTGGGGGTGTGATAGATTGGTATCAGAGCCATTGGTTATAGAGAACTCGGTTTTAATAAGGGGAAAACGATTTTTGTTAAAACCAGACTATAACCAGAACAGTGCTCAACCATCCACAACGATGCTTCGCTCCACGTGCAAGGCTCAACATCATAGGTACTACCATTCATGTTACCTTACCTACTTGCTAGAATTACATAGAACTTTGCTCGTGGTATGCTTAGATTACATTGCTCACTATTTGTTGTTGCATGAGAACACTTGTGTGCTTACTCTCTTCTGTCATTGCACTATTCGCGAACCTCTCTCACTTATGTTATCTTTACTATGAAGATCATGTCTGGACGTATCAACATGACCCAAGACCAGTTGACGGCTCTCATTAACGAACGAGTTACTGCGGCAGTTGCAGCCGCTCAAGCAGGAGGTATACCCTGCAGTTACAACTCCCACTAGGATCTTTAGATCCTACATTCCTAAACCAACTCTTGTGTTTAACGTGACTCTGATTCTTACACAACAGGTCAACCACCTGTTTGCACTTTCAAGACTTTCATGGACTGTCGTCCTACTACTTTCAGCGGCACTGAAGGAGCCGTAGGTCTTCTCCACTGGTTTGAGAAGCTAGAGTCGGTATTCGAGATGTGTGAATGCCCTGAGGCACGCAGGGTGAAATATGCTACTGGTACTCTCGAGGGTTTAGCCCTCACATGGTGGAAAGCTCAGGTCCAAATACTAGGGTTGATTGCTGCTAACGCCACCCCATGGAACAACTTTAAGGAAATGATCAAGGAAGAATACTGCAGCCGTGACGACATTCATAAGCTGGAAGTCGAGTTCTTTAACCTCAAGATGACGGGGTCAGAAATTGAGGCGTTTACTAAGAGATTTAATGAGCTAGCATTACTGTGTCCTACTATGGTGGACCCTCCAGCTAAGCGTATTGAACTTTATCTCGGCGGTCTAGTGCCAGAGATCCAAAGTCATGTGACTTCAGCAAACCTTGCCACCTACCAGCAGGTTGTTCAGTTGGCTCACCGTCTCACTGATCAGGCGGTGGAGCAAAACAAGTTGCCTAAATGCATCAGTACTACTACCGCTACTACTTCAGCTACACCTGCTACTCCCAGTGACAACAAGCGGAAATGGGAGGGGGATTCCAGCAGGGGTTCAGCAACAGTTCAGTCTCAAGCTCAGCAGCAGAAGACTGACCACTACCAAAGCCCTAGTCAGCAATCCTCTGGTGGTCATAGGCAGAGAAGATACCAAGGAAATCAACCGAAGTGCCACAACTGTAACAGGCACCACAGCGGCCAGTGCAACAAGGGTCGTTGCCAAAGGTGTCTCAAGATGGGTCACGAGGCCAAAGACTGTAGGAGCCCACGGCCTGCGAATCAGAACCAGCAATTGCAACTACCAGCTCCACAGAACCCA
>JARYGA010054352.1:0-62107 GCA_030545235.1 Helianthus tuberosus | reverse complement strand
GCATTCATCAGATACAAATCTGAGGACGAAAGAGGGAAAAGAGGAGAAGAAAGTTTGTGGCGATGAATCTGTTTATTTGGAAACAAAGGAGCCACATGTCGGCGATGAATCTGGCTCTTCAAAGTCAGACAAGCCACATTCAGGCAATGATTCTGGTATGGTAAAACCAGAAGAGCCATGTGTTGAGGTAAAAATGGAGAATTCAGGTTTAACAATGGATGATGTAAACTATCCACCATTGTTGAACAAGAATTCTAAATCACCCAAGGACCGTCAGGCTTGGGTGAATCTGTTTAAATGAAAAACCTGACTTGCTGGAGTTCCCAGGTTGGTAAGCGTGGAACAGGAATCGGCACATTTCTTGAGAAATTTCACTCTGGTGATTTTTCGCCTTACAAGTGGTTAATTAAGGACATTGAGTTGTACTTGATTTAACTATCTTACAAGTGGTAACTGTGTTTGTGATAAACCTACAAGAAGTTGAAATCAATATGATGATTAACCTCAAGTTTGTGAAACGGCACACAAAACTAATTTTCCGGAAAAACCATTTTGATTAAAACAAACTTAAGTGTTTTGAAATCATAATGGGAAAATAGTTTGTTGTTAGGGGGAGTTCTGATTGTTTATGCCAAGTGGATGGCGAATTGAAGCAATTCTCATCATGTTGTCACGTTTCTTGTACAGCTTGTTTTTTCAAATTTTCCGGAAAATCAAAATTGAAACATATTTTGATTTTAGGGGGAGTAAAAATTTTAAAAAAATTAGAAAATTTGAAAAGTCAAAAACATTAAAAAATTCAAAATGAGTTTTGTTGAGAACAAGAGGAAATGATAGTAAATCAGTGGACTATCACAGCATGCTAAGGAAATGGAAAGTTAAAATGTGATAAACGGTCTCACTAAAGATGTGACGATAGGCTCATCTAGACTAGTAGATTTGCGATAACGATACAAACCTAAATGAAAAAGCCTAGTTCTAGTGGGAAACATGGTCAAAAGCATAGTACTTAGTTTTGTCCTTCTTGATTGTGTGCCTACTCGGTAATCGCTGATTGTCGTAAGACATAAAACTGGTTAAGTTTGTGAACTTTCACAACTTTGCTGAAAAGTCGCTGTGATTGTGCATTTTATTTTGCAAAGATTTAAACTTGTTTGATTTCTTTATTTTGTTTAAGCATCGGACATCCTCTGCGTATACGTGAGTATCGACCTGGTTGTTGTTGCCTAAACGTTCTGCTTTATTTTCTTTGGTGTTTCGTTTAAGCTTTGGATCACCTCTGCGTATACGGGAGTATCGACCTGGTGGTTAAAGCCTAAACAACTTCAACTTGTTTTATTTTTCTTATTTTGTTTAAACATTGGACTTTCTCTGCGTATACGGAAGTATCGACCTGATTGTTAATGTTTAAACATTCTGCTTTATTTTCGCACAAATCACAGTTGATAAAAGTTTAAAGGCATTACTTGAGTTAGTGTATTGCATGATGAGGGGATATGCTGAGATCGTGGGGTCCATAAGAATTTAGTGCTATCTTAATATACCTTAACGTATCGGTAAGCATTTCGAAAGTTTTTAGATTGAGCTTAAGAGGACAATTATATCGTCAATCAACGTGAATCGTTTAGAACTTAAAATGTTTAAAGCTTAACGGTGCTAGTGATGTGTCTCAAAAACTGATATGATCCTCTTACGCAAACTCACAAAAATATGTTTGTACATATTTCATTTCTGCATTACATTTTTCTTTTTGAAAAATCCAAAAAGATTTTCGACAACTGATGTTGAAAAGTTGATATTCAAAATCTCAAAGGCTAAACAAGATGAACAATTGGTTTGGTTAAGATGATGAGAAGTTGAAAGATAATCCTCAAATGTTTAGATGATTCATTAACTTGAATCACAATATTGTGTGTTATATGATTGTCTTACAAGAGGTTGAGATGTGTAGGTTTTTGATTCTTTGGCTACGGAAAGCAAGGCGTCGATCCCAAAAGCACGGAAGCTTGACGAAAGGGGGAGCCAGAAAATACGGAAAGCCAGGTGTCGATCCCAAAAGCACGGAAGCTTGACGAAAGGGGGAGCCTGAAGAGACTACCGAAAGGGGGAGCTGAAGCTAAAACCAGATCCACCGGGATTCTGTTAAAGCAAGAGGAAGTCTGTGTTTGCTGAAGTAAAGAAGAATCAAGAGAGAGAGAAAGATAAGTCACTACAAGTTTGTCTAAGGATTGACTTCGGCAATATCCAAGGGGGAGATTGTTGATGCATATTTTGTCTATCGCCTTCGTCAATCTGAACTGTAGTGAAGAATTGAAGAAACCGAGTCATAAATGTCTAATATTTAGTGAAAAAGGCAAGGTGGCAAACTTGTAATTAATGAAGTTTCATTAAAGTTGCCTTGACCTATAAATAGGGAGTGTTAGTGTTATGTTTAAGACTTTTTGCTCATTTGTGACATTGGAGAAAATCTTGTAGAGAGAGAAAGTCTAGAGAGAGAAACCTCTCTCAAGTGATTGTAAAAGTCGTTTCTCAATAGAATCAAGGTTCTAGTACGTTCTCGTGTGTTCGGTCACGCACGTTCACGGTTTCCGCACGTCGAACGTGTCGTTACGCAATCGAACGGTGTCAAAACCGGTCCTACAAAAGAGGAAAGGGCGCATGTGTCGAATAGGCCGCCGATCGGATGGCGCCTCGATCGGGTGGCAATCCGATCGGATGGCAATTCCGATCGGATAGCCACTCGATCGATTGGCCATTCGATCCGAGTGGTCCGTCGACTTGAGTTTTGGTGTTTCGTTTCGTGCGTTGGGTTTTGCGATGTTTTTAAGCGTGATTTGATGCGATACACAAATACTATATGTAACATACAATCATCATAATTAACTTGCGTTTAGCGTTGGCGATTCAATTGCGTTGCGATAGAGTTGCGATTGCGTTTTGATTAATCACCACAAACCATGGTTGTAAAAATCCCGACTAGTCTCCGATTAGTCGCCGATTAATCACTAATCGGAGGTTCACCGATTAATGGCCGATTAATCGTTAGGTGGTCAATTGCGGTCCTATTCTGGCCAAATTTTGGCCTGACGCCGACCAAATTTCGACCAAACCTTATAAATTCCTTCCGATTACTTAAAAAATGGGTCAATGAGGGGTTAAAACATGTATACTTTAAAAAACTACATATAAATATGTGTGTGTATATAGTATAACTAAAAATTATATATAAAAATCTCAATCCGATTAATCCCGATTAATCGCTAGTCAGTACCCCACCGCCCGACTAGCGCCTAGCGATTCTTACAACATTGCCACAAACATAAAGTAAACATTCACAAGTAACACATAAGTAGCACACACACATAAAACAATATCCCGAATGCATAACTCGAGTTGCGAGTGAGATTACGATGCGACAAGCGATAAAACATGCGATAAACATCGAATAAACCTCGATTATTAATAGATACTCCACATAATACAACTAAAGCGAATAAAATAAAAGATTCGGTTACAAGTCAAAGAAGTCAAATCAGTAATTAAGCAAGGAATGACAGATCGCAATTAGCAATCTTTTCTTCCTTTGACTTCAATCTTGACTTTGACTTTGACTTCCGTAACACAGGGTGTTACAGCCTCCCCCACTTAGGGAATTTCATCCCGAAATTAGGCCTTGGCCGTAACAAACAACTGCGGGTAATTCGCCTTCATGTCGCTTTCGAGTTCCCAGGTAAACTCTGCGCCTCGTTTGCCTTCCCAGCGAACCTTTACAATGGGAATGCGTGAGCGCCTGAGCTTCTTGGTTTCTCGGTCCATGATCTCGACAGGCTTCTCAACAAAGTGTAATGTTTCGTCCACTTGAAGATCCTGTAGTGGAACTTGTAAATCGTGCTCAGCCAGACACTTTCTGAGGTTCGAAACGTGGAAAGTCGGGTGGACGTTGCTAAGTTCCTCCGGTAGTTCGAGTCTATAGGCCACTTTGCCGATCCTTTCCAGAATCTTAAAGGATCCAACATATCGAGGCGCGAGCTTTCCTTTCTTGCCGAATCTTTCCACACCCTTCCAAGGTGATACCTTTAGGAGTACGTGATCGCCAACGTCAAATTCAAGGGGCTTGCGTCGTCTATCGGCGTAACTTTTCTGATGACTCCGAGCTTTCAGCAGATTGTCTCGAATTTGGAGGATTTTGTCGGTCGTTTCTTGCAATAGCTCAGGATCGGTTATTTGCGAGTCTCCGATCTCGTGCCATACAATAGGCGATCGACATCTTCTTCCGTATAATGCCTCAAAAGGTGCCATTTGAATGCTAGAGTGATAACTGTTATTGTACGAGAATTCAACTAAAGGTAAGTATGCGTCCCAATTACCACCGAAATCTATGACACACGAGCGGAGCATGTCTTCAAGGGTACGAATCGTTCTTTAAGTCTGACCGTCGGTTTGGGGATGGAAAGCGGTACTTTGATTGAGAGTAGTACCGAGAGCCATGGTTGCAAAAGTCGCTAGGCGTTCCCTGGTCGGATTCGGGTGTACTCGGGAAGTACTCGGCTTAGGCGGAGATTACTCGGGGAGTAATTGGCCTGGGAGAAGAGTACTCGTGCCTCGGCAACCTACCTTGTAGCGAGTACTCATGGAGTATTCGGAGCCTAGGCGGGACTTTTACAACCATGCCGAGAGTAGATTGAAACGTTTCCTAAAGACGCGAGGTAAACCGACCATCGCGGTCAGATATGATGTCGCGAGGCGTCCCATGTCGACAAATGATCTCATCGGTGTAGATTCAGGCTAATTTTTCTACCTTATAGTCTTCTCGTATCGGCAGAAAATGAGCATATATAGTCAAACGGTCAATGACAACCCAGATGCTGTCGTGACTTCATGGCGCGCACGGAAGTTTCGTTATAAAGTCCATAGCTATACTTTCCCATTTCCACATAGGGATCTCGGGTTGGACGAGTAAGCCAGAGGGTCTTTGATGTTCGACCTTGACTTTCGAGCAAGTTAGGCACTTCGAAACGTAGATAGCGATATCCTTCTTCATGCCCGGCCACCAGTACTTGTAGCGAAGGTCCTGGTACATTTTATCGGCACCGGGATGAATAGAATATCGGGACTTGTGGGCTTCATCGAGCATGATCTGTCGTAAGTTGGTGTGCTTGGGAATCCAAATTCGGTCTAGATAATGGAATATTCCGTTCGATTTATTCTCCAACTGGGCTCCATCGTTAGGAATTCTTGCCTTCTTCATGGTTCGTTCATTAAAACAAGCATGTTGGGCATCGCGGATAAGAGTCTCGAGATGGTGTTGGGCGTGAACATTACGAGCACTATGCAAATAGCTTCGTCTACTGAGGGCGTCGACAATGACATTTGCTTTGCCAGGATGATAACAAATCTCACAGTCGTAATCGTTGAGAAGTTCTACCCATCGGCGTTGGCGCATATTCAGTTCTTTTTGGTTGAGGATGTGTTGCAGGCTCTTATGATCTGTGAAGATCGTACACTTGGTACCATAAAGGTAGTGTCACCAAATTTTCAACGCAAAAACAACTGCAACTAGCTCGAGATCGTGGGTTGTATAGTTCTACTCGTGGATCTTGAGCTGACGAGATGCGTAGGCGATAACCTTGTCCCGTTGCATGAGAACACAACCAAGACCAAGGTTCGAGGCATCGCAATAGACGACGAAGTCATCGCTTCCGTCGGGTAATGCGAGCACGGGAGCATTGCAGAGCATATGCTTGAGGGTTCGAAAGGCAGTCTCTTGTTCAGTTCCCCAAACAAAAGGCTTGTCTTTATGTGTGAGAGAAGTAAGAGGCACAGTGATTTTAGAGAATCCTTCTATAAATCGGCGATAATAGCCCGCTAGTCCGAGAAAAGAACGGAGTTCTAATGGGTTCTTGGGTGTAACCCAACTCTTAACAGCTTCGATCTTCTCGGGGTCGACGTGAATACCTTGACTATTGACAATATGACCGAGGAACTGAACCTCCTCCAGCCAGAATTCGCACTTGGAGAACATGGCGTAGAGTCGATTCCCTTGGAGCAGTTCGAGAACCAAACGTAAATGTTGCGCGTGTTCGGCTTTCGACTTGGAATAGATCAGGATATCGTCGATGAACACAATGACGAAGCGGTCGAGAAAAGGTCTACACACGCGATTCATCAGATCCATGAAAACCGCGGGTGCGTTGGTTAAACCAAAAGGCATAACAACGAACTCATAGTGGCCGTATCGAGTGCGAAAAGCGGTTTTGGGTATATCCTCCTCTTGAATGCATAATTGGTGATAGCCTGAGCGTAGATCGATCTTAGAGAAACACGTAGCACCTTGTCACTGATCAAACAAATCATCTATTCGAGGTAAGGGATAGCGGTTCTTGATTGTCAGCTTATTCAATTCCCTGTAGTCGATGCACATTCGGAACGACCCATCCTTCTTTTTGACGAAAAGGACTGGTGCACCCCAAGGAGAGGTACTAGGGCGAATGAAGCCTTTTTCAAGCAATTCCTGGAGTTGAGTCGAGAGTTCGCGCATTTCGGATGGAGCGAGTCGATAAGGAGCTCTCGCAACAAGATTAGCTCCAGGAATGAGGTCGGTACGAAGGTCGATATCACGAATCAGAGGTAATCCCGGAAGATCATCAGGAAAAACGTTAGGAAATTCACAAACAATGGGAACGTCTTTTACTCCTGTCCTTCCTTTCTTTTCCTTCTCCGCTACTATGATGTTAGCTAAGAAAGCTCTGTATTCCTTGCGGAGATACTTGCTAGCTTGGACGCACGACATGGGTTTGAGACCTTTCGGAGGAGTTTCACCATACACACAAAGTTGATCACCATTAGTGTCGCAACCCCCGTTCCCCTCTACAAACCTGGGAACAGGCGGCCGTGGCCAGTTCTGGTGGTATCATTATTTTATCCATTTTGGCAGCGGAAATTACATCAGGACCGTAGTTAGGAAATATTTTATCAGAGTAAAATACCACACTTTCATAATATTAAACACATGGGTAAAACCCAAGTTTTTATTACACACATTTTCATA
The DNA here is from genome assembly GCA_030545235.1 of Helianthus tuberosus. NCBI lineage: Eukaryota > Viridiplantae > Streptophyta > Magnoliopsida > Asterales > Asteraceae > Helianthus > Helianthus tuberosus. Next base: position 55,059 of record JARYGA010054352.1, on the reverse strand, counting down.
GGAATAAATCCTATTTTTATTTAATAAAAACATCTATTTCTTTTAAGTAACTTTATTGCCACTTTTCCAAGCCTTCAGTGCTGTCCAGCTGGCTTCTATTTGGCTTTCACATTTTGTTACCTGAAACGCGTTTAAAAAGATTTTGTCAGTGGGAAATACTGGTGAGTGAATCCCAGTTCAATCAAGTTTTAATAAAAACCATTGTACAGTATTGAGGGCAGTCTCGCAATTACATTTGTTTCCAAGTTATATCAATTAACACCCACGTTACTGTCATTCCGACTTATGGTCATGTTACTCCTCGCAAGGCAGTAACAAATTTTGTATACAAAACCCCAAATTTACCGACGATAATTGTATCCTTACAAATACTCAATAACTTCTTAATATATAATTAATTAAGTGAGGTTTTGTAAAAACAATTAACAAAAAGGAGATTACTCACATTGCTGTCTTAGATTATCTTTTAGGGTTTCCTGGTGACAATCTATAAATTACACAAATGCACACGTGTTAGTATAATAACCCATTTTAACATTAGTAATACCCTCCCCTAGACGGTATTCCAACGACTACGTCGGGCAGAACCACGACAGCCGTTACGGAATCCTAGATCAATCGGGCAGAGTATCTAATACGTATCCAGGGGTTATGATACTTACAACGGAGCGGAACCTCGTTATTTAGGGAGGTATTATACCCGGAGATTATACTAATTCTTCAGAATTGAGAGAAAGAAAATGTTTGTGAGCGAATTTCGACTGAAGGTCGATGCCCTCTACTTATAGGGCTTGATTTCGGGTTTTAGGCGGCCCGCGTAAGATGAGACTACGGGCTACACGGCCCGCGTAGTAGAGTAATAGGGCTTTAGGTGATCCGGGTCACTTAGTAGGTTCAACACGCGTTTAACACGTGTCCACACCGGGTTTAGCCGCGTTTGACGATCGCTCGCGGCCCGCGTAGACCCTTGTGTGGTCTTACGCGCCCCGCGAGAGCCCCAAAAAATTCCATTTTTAATTATTTTTAATATCATTTAAGGTATTCGGGGTCCGTTTTAGTGTATGGGGGGTATTTTAAGACATATTGGGATATTTTAAAATATATTGGGGTGTCGAAAATATTTCGAGGGTGTCGGTTTACTTTAGGGTTGTTATATCCTCCCCACCTTGTTTTAGATCTCGTACTCAAGGTCTACTGGAACAGGTGTGGATATTTTCTTTTCATTTCTGATTCAAGTTCCCATGTATATTCTGGTCCTCTTTTGGAGTCCCACTTCACTTTGACCAGAACTAATCTCTTGTGCTTGAGATTCTTAACCTTCCTGTCTTCATTTTGTAGAGGTCTTTCTATAAATTTGAGTTGTTCATTTACCTTTATATCCTTAAGAGGTACCACTAGTGATTCATCAGCTAAGCATTTCTTGAGATTATACCTGGGACTTAGCTTTCCCTTTTTGATGAATCTTACCACTCCTTTCCAAGGAGAAACTTTCAATAATACCTTGTCTCCTACTTGAAATTCCAATGGTTTCCGCCTATTGTCAGCATAGCTTTTCTGTCGATCACGTGCTGCTTTCAATCGTTCCTTGACTTGAATGATCTTATCGGTCGTCTCCTGTACTATCTCAGGTCCAGATAGTTGCTTTTCCCCAATTTCTGCCCAACAGACTGGGGTTCTGCACTTTCGTCCATAAAGTGCTTCGAATGGCGCAGCATTGATACTTGTATGATAACTGTTATTGTAAGAAAATTCTATCAACGGTAAATGATCGTTCCAATTACCTCTGAAATCAATTACACAAGCTCTAAGCATGTCCTCCATTGTCTGAATTGTCCTTTCGCTTTGTCCGTCCGTTTGAGGATGATAGGCTGTGCTTAGATTTAGCTTGGTTCACATTGCTTTTTGGAAACTTGCCCAGAAATGAGAGGTAAAACAACTGTCCCTATCAGAAACAATTGATAAAGGAATTCCATGTAATGAAACTATTTCATTTACATACAATTTGGCTAACTGTTCCATACTGAAAGTTTCTTTCATTTGTAGAAAATGAGCTGACTTGGTTAGCCTATCTACAATCACCCAGATTGTATCATTAGCTTTCCTTGTTTTGGGTAATTTGGTAACAAAATCCATTGTTATCAATTCCCATTTCCATACGGGCATTTCTAATTGTTGCAGCAATCCTGAGGGTTTCTGATGTTCAGCTTTAACTTGGGAACAAGTTAGACATTTAGAAACAGAAGCTGCTATATCCTTTTTCATACCTATCCACCAAAAATTCTTTCTTAAATCCTGATACATTTTATCACTTCCTGGATGCATCGTATACTTAGACTTATGGGCTTCTTCTAATATATGATGACGTAGGTTTCCTAATTTAGGTATCCACATTCTTTTCTTATGGAATCTCCAAATTCCATATTTTCCTTGTTCTAATTCCTTAATCATTCCTTTTAATTTTTCAGTATCTTCCTTGATTACTGATTCTTGTGCTTTTCTAATCTGATCATTTAAATCTACTTGTAGATTTAATTTAAGAGAACGTACCCTTTTCGGCTTTTCGTGATATTTCTGGCTTAAAGCATCAGCCACTACATTGGCTTTCCCTGCATGATACTAGATATTACAATCATAATCACTAAGTATCTCCATCCAACGTCTTTGTCTCATATTTAGCTCTTTTTCCCACAAACATACCTTAAACTCTTATGATCAGTGAATATGGTAAACTTACTACCGTAAACATAATGTCTCCAAATTTTAAGGGCAAAAATTATGGCTCCTAGTTCCAAATCATGGGTTGAATAATTTTCTTCATGATTCTTAAGTTGCCTAGACGCATATGCTATAATCTTTTGACGTTGCATTAACACACATCCATAACCTAACTTAGAAGCGTCACAATAGACTACAAAGTCTTCAGTTCCTTCTGGTAACGCTAGTATGGGTGCATGGGTTAATCTTTGCTTAAGGATTCTAAAGGCTTCTTCCTGTTTTGGTCCCCATTCAAACTTAACAGATTTATAGGTTAGCTTGGTTAAGGGAATGGCTATTCTAGAAAAATCTCGAATAAATCTTCTATAATAACCGGCCAATCCTAAGAAACTTCTAACCTCGGTTGGTGATTCAGGGGTTTTCCATTTGGTAATCGCCTCGATCTTTGTGGGATCCACATGAATTCCTTCATGGTTGACTAAATGTCCAAGAAACTGTACCTGTCTTAGCCAAAATTCGCACTTTGAAAACTTAGCATAAAGCTCTTCCTTCCTTAATAGACTTAGAAGTGCGTGCAAATGCTTTACATGATCCTCTTTACTCTTAGAGTAAATAAGAATATCATCAATAAAAACAATTATGAATTTATCCAAATACGGCTTACATATTCGGTTCATCATGTCCATAAATGCGGCTGGGGCATTGCTTAAACCAAATGGCATGACAGTAAATTCATAATGGCCATACCTTGTTCTAAAGGCGGTCTTAGGAATGTCCTCTTCCTGTACCTTTAACTGATGATATCCTGATCTTAAATCGATTTTGGAGAAAAATCGAGCTCCTTGCAATTGATCGAACAGATCATCGATTCTCGGTAATGGGTACCGATTCTTAATTGTGACTTTGTTCAGTTCACGGTAGTCAATGCACATACGCATTGATCTGTCCATCTTTTTGACGAATAAATTTGGTGCTCCCCATGGCGATGAGCTTGGCTGTATGAATCCTTTCTCCAACAATTCATCTAATTGTTTCTTCAGTTCCTGCATTTCTGCGGGTGCCAAACGGTAAGGTGCTTTAGCAATTGGTGTTGTTCCTGGCAGTAGGTGAATTATGAATTCGACTTCCCTGTCTGGCGGTAGTCCTGGTAATTCTTCTGGAAACACGTCTGAAAACTGAGACACTACTGGAATGTCTTTTAGTTCTTTTCCTTTAGTGTTGGTGATTATGGAAATCAAATACACTATAGATCCTTTTCTTAAATAGCTTGCAGTTTTCATCACAGAGATGAATCTTGTGGATCTAGATGGCTTATCTCCTTTAATAGTGATCTTTTCACCCTTTGGTGAATTTACTTGGATTGATTTTTTATCACATAAAATACTGGATTTATTGGCTATTAACCAATCCATTCCTAATGCAATATCAAATCCTGCCAGATTCATTGGGTAAAGATTTGCAATAAACTTTTGATTTAAAATTTCTATTCTTGCTCCCTGCAAGATTTTAGAAATCCTAACAGTTTCCCCATTTGCTGTTTCTACTAAACATTGTTGTGGGAGTTTAGTTAATGATTGATTAAGGAGTTTGCAAAACAAAGTATTAATAAAACTTTGGTTTGCACCAGAGTCAAATAATACTTTAGCAAAGACATCATTAACTAAAAACGTACCGGCTATCACGTCCGGAATCATCTTGGCTTCATCTGCAGTCAGAACAAATGCTCTAGCATTTTTAGTGTTCTTGTTGTTCGCAGGTGGAGCCAATTTTGGACAATTTGGCTTGATATGACCTTTTTCTCCACAATTGAAGCACAGTCCATTAGTAGGTTTCCTTCTGCAGTCTTCTTCCTTGTGCCCTGGTACTTTGCAGAAATTGTAGTAAGTGGAGCATTTTACTGAATGCTTCTTTATGCAGGCTTTGCAGTAGGGTGCAGAGGTAGAACCTACGTTCCTACGGTTTGAATTTCCATAATAAAATTCTTGGGTAAGCCTCTGGGCTAGGTTTCTCTTCTGGTCTTCTTCTCTAGTACGGATTAATTCATCTGTCAAGGTATTTGCTAGTTCTACAGCTTCTTCTATGGTTTGAGGTCTAGCTGCCTTGACTACATGCCTAATTTCTCCAATTAATCCCCAGATGTATCGGGAGATTAATACCGTTTCAGGTGATGCAAGGGTTGGTACTATTCTAGCATATTCAAAGAATGTGGTAGTATAACCCTTACTATCTACCCCGGTCATTCTAAGGTTCAGAAACTTATTTGCTATTTGTTCCTTTTCATTGGGAGAGCAAAATTTTCTTTCTACCATTTTTTAAATTCCTCCCATTCCATGTTGTATATCCTATCACTTCCTCTAGACTGGAGGATAGTGTTCCACCATTCTAGTGCTGAGTTTTTGAATAGATTAGAAGCAAACATCATCTTGTCTTCTTCCGCACACTTGCTTATTTTCAGAACAGCCTCAGTCTTTTCTATCCAGCGTAGAGCTGCAACGGGTCCTTCATTGCCCGAGAATTCTATTGGTTTGCAGGAGCAGAATTCTTTATAAGAACAACCATAAGGCATGGTTCTTCTTCTTTTGGGAATGGGCACCTGAAGTACGGGTCCATTGTTTACGCTGTGTTCCGGTTCAGTTGGTCGCTTACTGCTATGCTTACTTTTATTTCCAGCTTCTTTAACAGTTTGGATAACAAATGGCATTGCATCTATTATTCCTTGTGCCACTATGTGTTGGATGACACTATTATCCACTTGGTTTCCATTGTTATTGTTGTTCGGATTCTCATTAATCAGATTATCGTTATTCGGGTTGTTGTCATTCTGGATGTTATCATTCTGGTTTTCCTGATTCACTTCGTTGTCCATCTGAATTTTAGACATTTACCACATATTAATATCACCAATAATATTGAATATAGCCAATCACATGACACACACTTTTGGTCAAAAGCGTCGATCATTGCGACTTTACTCTATTCATATAATATGCATCTATTACAAACCAGTACTAAAATTAAAATTACAATACCAACTGAAATTTAAAGTTACACTATTAATAGTAGGCATCCATAGTTTTTTTCAAACACATACACACATATTTTATTATTATATTATATCATTATAACCTTCTCCACCATCACTTCTACGGATATGGATTCATCCAGAAATCCATATTGCGCTCGTCGTATTTCCATACGAGACGCTCTCCCACCTGTCTCATCCTTTCACTATTTTCTAAGATTTCCGCACCAAATGTCCCAAGTTCTTGTACGTTTTCTGCACTCATTTGGGGTGCAAGTTCTAGGACTGGGTTCGGAATCTGGGGTGCGGGTTCCTGGTATGGAGGTGTAGGGGCCTGGAATGGGTAAGGATTCTCTAAGATCTCCCTAATGTACACATCGTTATCGAAATAGGGATCTAGAGGGTCTAACCCTGGGTAGGCTCCTAGGTTTTGCATCGGCATGTCTTCTTGCATGTGGTAACGTGGCACGTAGTCCCTATTGTCATCCCACCATGGGTCGTAATTTGGGTCTAAGGGATTTGGTGCAGGTACCCTAGGTATTTCTTCCGGATTGAAATCATGCATTTCTACTTGGTTTTCAGGGTTTTCTATATCCATTGGTTGGTCAGGAATTGGTGGTTGTGGTTGGGGTGCTAACATTTGCTCCAGGTTAAGGTCAGCTGTAGTGGTTGCTAAGATGTGGATGTTGGCTATTCCCCTATTGAGCATGTCCTGGGCATAGGCATCGGTTTCTCTTTTGGCTGTGGCTAGTGCTCTCTGTTCTTGTAACTTTTTCATATTCTTTCTACGCTCGTGTGCTCCCCTACTGAACCATCCCCTCTTTTTCTGAGGAAATGGCTCTTCGGATTGAGCCTTAAATACGAATATTCCTTCTTCCGTATCAGCAGAGTACCCTGAGAGGGCTGGCTGAGAAGAGGCACCTTCGCTGCTAGGCGAACCAGACAATTGACGGTACGCGTCAGATGGTCCTTGGTCGCTCATACTGTAAACTAACAAATAGTCAAATAACACATAACAAGAAAATACAATTATGCACGTATTTCCGTAATTTATTTCCTAACATATTGAATTTTGGTGTCAACAGAAAACTGTGGCTGAATCAGTGGCTTAGCTCTGATACACCTTCTGTCGCAACCCCCGTTCCCCTCTACAAACCCGGGAATGGGCGGCCGCGGCCAGTTCTGGTGGTATCATTATTTTATCCATTTTGGCAGCGGAAATTACATCAGGACCGTAGTTAGGAAATATTTTATCAGAGTAAAATACCACACTTTCATAATATTAAACACATGGGTAAAACCCAAGTTTTTATTACACACATTTTCATTGGAATAAATCCTATTTTTATTTAATAAAAATATCTATTTCTTTTAAGTAACTTTATTGCCACTTTTCCAAGCCTTCAGTGCTGTCCAGCTGGCTTCTATTTAGCTTTCACATTTTGTTACCTGAAACGCGTTTAAAAAGATTTTGTCAGTGGGAAATACTGGTGAGTGAATCCCAGTTCAATCAAGTTTTAATAAAAACCATTGTACTGTATTGAGGGCGGTCTCGCAATTACATTTGTTTCCAAGTCATATCAATTAACACCCACGGTACTGTCATTCCAACTTATGGTCATGTTACTCCTCGCAAGGCAGTAACAAATTTTGTATACAAAACCCCAAATTTACCGACGATAATTGTATCCTTTCAAATACTCAATAACTGCTTAATATATAATTAATTAACTGAGGTTTTGTAAAAACAGTTAACAAAAAAGAGATTACTCACATGCTGTCTTAGATTATCCTTTAGGGTTTCCTGGTGACAATCTATAAATTACACAAACGCACATGTGTTAGTATAATAACCTGTGACACCCCAGGAAAACCAGGAAACCAACGCAACATAACTAGCTTCCTCAGTAACCACGAGCTAAATTTCGGGACGAAATTTTCTTAACAGGGGGAGAATGTGACAACCCTCATAATTCCATGTATCCGTACAATTTTTTCATGATAATTAAAGTGCTTGATGACTGTGCTGAATCACTTAACTGCTTTTTGATTACTGTGCTATACTCACATGTGCTTATTAACATACTAGTAGTGTACGGAAAAGTTACTAAATAGTCCGTTATGCTTTCCTGAGTGTTGAAAATCAAAAATGTTACAAAAATATATGTATATATAGGACACTTTACGGATTAATTAAGCAGTTTAACGGAACAGTATCAAACCGAACAACCGGACACTACCCGAAACACCAAAATAATGCTAGAAGCATTGTTTCTATTTTTTGAACTAGTTATGGTTCCCGAACATCATAACACACTATATTATTACATAACACATCAAGCACCTAACTAAGTCACTTAACTTCCAACCAAATAAACTAACTACCATTACACACTAACTAAACCAACCCCCCCCCCCAAAACCGGTTATGCAAGTGGCCCCCACCCGATGATTTTCTTTAATTGTTTAAGTGATTTGTTAAGTACTTTAGGGGACATAAAGACTAGTGGTTAATGCATTGTTGGAGAACTTCTTTATAAACCACAAGGTAACCACACATATCATCTTCACCTTCAAAACAACAACACTCCATCTCTCTCCCTCAAAGTAAAGCTCGGCCGAACACCCTACCATATACATCACCACTTTCGATTTTTGATTCAAGTATTCCAAGACCATCCCAAGGTGTATCAAGGTGAATCACGAAGTGTGGAGCTCACGGATTGTCAAGGACCTCTCTAGATTTCTTTTATCCACCCGTTTTCTCTAGTGTTTCTTCCCTAGCTTAAAAGCTAGTAGTAAGTCCCTTAGATCTTCATCCACTTCATGTTTTTAATGGTTAATAGTTAAAGAATGATGAAATCTCAAGAAACACTAAAAGCATAAACAAAGTCTTGAACATAAACTAACTTAGTAATAAAGTATGGTTAAAAGATGAAGAAATCATGATATTCATAAGATGTGATGCTTGTTGGTTGTTGTTACTCATGTAGTTGATATGGATCATCATATGATCTTGCTAGATCATGATTAAAAACATGATCTAGCAAGATGAGAAAGTTAGAAATGTGAAGGATGATGGAATCATCCACCCATAAACTATGAACTTGAATAAATAAATGTTTTCTTGAAAAATAAAGATCAAAGTAGGTTACAATCTTGTAGATCTAAAGATCCATGAGTGGTTTCTCAAAAGAACCAAGTGAAAAATATAAGTTTCATTAAATATTGGACCTTACAAAAACTAATCACATTTTTGGTGGATAAACAAGTGTAGAAACACTTGTGTAACTAGAAACTTTCATGAAGAAATATTTTTGGAAAATATGGTGGAAGTTGTAAAAACTTAAAGTCTTTAAAAATAAAGTTTTTAAAGAACTAATCACATTTTAAAAGGTAACAAGACTTACTAAGTATGCTAGTAAGTTACTACATATTTTTATAAATTTTCAAGTTCATAAGTTTATAGTTTATGCATGTTTTTGACAAGTTTGGTAAATAGAGATTGTATGTTGATGATTGAGAATTGTTTGAATGAATTTTTGAAAAGAAAATGATATGCTAGTAAGCATGGACACCTCCATTTACAAAGGAAACTCTGGCGAAATTTTCTAAAATCCCAACACTTAGAAAATATTTTTCTAAAACAAGCATTACGAGTGTATTTTATAACTTGCTTTTCGAATATAAACTTCGCCATAATTTTTGTAACAAAACACCAAGTATTGGAGGTTGACTTTCGTAAATAAAATTTGATAAATATATATTTAAAATATATATTGTATACCGAAACTCTTGTGTGAATATTTGTTTATTTTACCGTTATATTATTTTAGGGTAAAATAATATATAACTTAACAAAGTGCGTTGATGTTTAAATTGTGTGGTATGTGATAAAAGTAATGGGTAGATAAACCATACTTGTTGTGCATGAGAAATTGATTGTTATCTGTTCCTTATTAGGACGTGCTTGATTTCCTGATTATTAGAGTAACTAATCTAATCGAGCAAACCGAGGTGAGTTCACACTTTTTTACAAAGCATGGTAATTCCCGGTGGGAATGGAAATGGGTTCAGGAATAGGGATTCCTCATCCTTGGGACGTGTTCAGGAATGAGAAATTCCTCCTCCTGTAGGGACGAAATTAGACTTACTGGACTAGAACTCTATCAGCGAAGTCCCTCCCTTTTATATCGACTTAATCGCCGAGGCTATGGCGAGCGGGTCATTAGTTAATAGCGCTATTAGGTTTAACAAACCTCACACCGTGCCAGTCGGACGGGCGTGTACTAATGGACTATGGCACGTCGGTGATGATAGACACCGACGCTAGGGCACAAGTAATTTTCGTTAGTAGTCGATATGATAAACGAGTCTGGTAGTTTAAATAATGGGGTAGCCCCCACGGCCGGAGTGCCAGGCTGGATAGCCAGGGAAGGTGGACATGGGATGGTTAACTGATAAACGTTTTCGAACTATGGGGTAACCCCCACGGCTGGATAGCTGATTAAGATTAAACTACGTTTTTGGAAACAACTCTAAAATGGACAACCAACCGTGAACTCACTCAACTTTGTTGTTGACTCGTTGTTACATGCTTTGCAGGTCGCTAGATGCTATGGGGCTTGCACATGGAGGTGTTCGTTGTGGGATGCGAACCGTTATGTCCCGTACTCAATAAATAAACTTTATGAACTTACGAAACTTATGTTTTGGGTCTTTAAACTTATGAACTACGAACTTATGTTTTGATTTAACGTCTTATGCTTCCGCTGTTTAAATTGAACTTGGTTAACTTCCTTTTGGTCACCAATTGTATTATGGTTGGTTTTGCTTACTTAAATACGTTGTTCAATATGATTGGTGGCTCGATCCTGGTCATGTCACGCCTCCAAGCGGTGATACTCCGCATGGTGGAATTTGGGGGTGTGACAGATTGGTATCAGAGCCATTGGTTATAGTGAACTTGGTTTTAAAAAGGGGAAAAGCTTTTTGATAAAACCAGACTATAACCTATACAGTGCTCAACGATCCACAACGACGCTTCGCTCCACGTGCAAGACTCGACACAATAGGTGGTATGATTTATGTTATATTGTCGGTTAGATAGTTCACACTGTGCATTAGTTAACGTGATAATTGCTATTTGAACCTTGTGTACTTACTCTCTACTGTCGTCCCACACTTACGCACTTTCGCGACACATTCCTCACTTACGTTGCTTCATTGTGAAGATCATGAACGGACGCGGAGGACGTATCAACCTAACTCAAGCCCAGTTGACGGCTTTGATCAATGAACGAGTTGCTGAGGCACTCGCAGCTGTCCCTGCAGGAGGTATAACCTGCCATATCAACCCATTTTAGGACGTTTAGATCCTACCTTCGCAAACCAACCCTCGTACTTAACCTTGTCTTTTATTCCCGCGCAACAGGTCAGCATGCTCAGCCTCCTGTGTGCACGTTCAAAGCATTCATGGACTGCCGACCTAGTACTTTCAGCGGCACAGAGGGAGCTGTAGGTCTTCTTCACTGGTTCGAGAATCTTAAGTCTGTTTTTGAGATGTGTGAATTCCCTGAGGATCGTAGGGTGAAATTTGCTACTGGAACACTCGAAGGAGCTGCGTTAACCTGGTGGAAAGCACAGGTTCAACTGTTAGGGCTGGCGGTTGCTAATGCCACCCCATGGAATGACTTCAAGGAACTGATCAAAGAGGAGTACTGCAGTCGTAACGACATCCACAAGCTGGAAGTGGAATTTTTCAATTTGAAGATGACGGGGTCTGAGATCGAGGCATACATGAAGAGGTCAAACGAACTGGCCATCTTGTGTCCTACAATGGTGGACCCTCCCATCAAACGTATTGAGCTGTACCTCAAGGGTCTTGTACCAAAGATTCAGAGTCACGTAACCTCAGCAAATCTTGGCACCATTCAACAAATCATCAAGTTGACTCACCGTCTCACCGATCAGGCAGTTGAGCAGAACAGGCTGCCCAAGCGTATTAGCGCTACTATTACTGATACCCCCAATGATAACAAGCGAAAATGGGATGGAAATTCGGGCAAAGGCTCTACCTCTGTTCAGTCTCAGTCTCAGCAACGAAGGACTGAGGACCATAGGAGCCCCAGTTAGCAGCCTTCTGGAAATCTAAGGCAGGGTGGATACAAGGGGAATCACCCCAAATGTAATCGCTGTAACTTGCACCACAGCGGGCCATGTAGTAAAGACAACTGTCATCGATGCAACAAGCCTGGTCACATTGCAAGAGATTGCAGGAGTCAGCGCCAGGCGAATCAGAACCGGCAGGAACAGCAAGCCCCACCAAATCAACGGCAGCAGCAGCAACAGCAAGGTAACAACAAAGGGTGCTTTCAATGTGGTGCTGAGGGCCATTTCAAGAAAGACTGCCCCCAGCTAAATCAGAACCAGAACAACAACAATCTGGGGAATGGAAACGGCAATGGGGGAAACAACAATGGTAATGGGGCAAGGGGTCGTGTGTTCGTGATTGGTCAGGGTGATGCAAGGAACGATCCCAACGTTGTGATGGGTAAGTTTCTTCTGGATGATTTATTTGTTACTGTTTTATTTGATTCGGTGCCGATACTAGCTACGTGTCCTTAAAAGTTAGTCAGATGCTTAAGCATACTCCAACACTTTTAAACACCAAGCACATCGTAGAGTTAGCAAATGGTAAAACTTTAGAGGCTACACATGTAGTTAAGGGTTGCAAGCTTGTCCTTGCCGATCAGACCTTTTCTATCGACCTCATTCCTATCGTTTTGGGTAGTTTTGACGTTGTCATTGGGATGGATTGGTTATCTCAACACCAAGCGGAGATTATTTGCAAGGAGAAAATCGTCCGTATCCCTCGTTCTGGTAAAGAACCCTCGTGATTCGTGGCGACAAGGGTGGTGCTGTTGTAGGCATCATCTCTTTCCTCAAGTATCCCCAGCTGTTTAAGAAAAGTGCAACAACTATTGAGGCTGAAGCTACTGCAGAATTTCGGGACGAAATTCCAAACCAACTGGGGGATGATGTGACACCCCAGGAAAACCAGGAAACCAACGCAACATAACTAGCTTCCTCAGTAACCACGAGCTAAATTTCGGGACGAAATTTTCTTAACAGGGGGAGAATGTGACAACCCTTATAATTCCATGTATCCGTACAATTTATTAATGATAATTAAAGTGCTTGATGACTGTGCTGAATCACTTAACTGCTTTCTGATTACTGTGCTATACCCACATGTGCTTGTTAACATACTAGTAGGGTACGGAAAAGTTACTAAGTAGTCCGTTATGCTTTCCTGAGTGTTGAAAATAAAAAAATGTTACAATATATATATATATATATATATATATATATATATATATATATAGGACACTTTACGGATTAATTAAGCAGTTTAACGGAACAGTATCAAACCGGACAACTGGACACTACCTGAAACACCAAAATAATGCTAGAAGCATTGTTTCTTTTTTTCCGAACTAGTTATGGTTCCCGAACATCATAACAAACTATATTATTACATAACACATCAAGCACCTAACTAAGTCACTTAACTTCCAACCAAATAAACTAACTACCATTACACACTAACTAAACCAAACACCCCCCCCCCCCCCCCCCGCCCAAAAAAAAATGGTTATGCAAGTGGCCCCCACCCCCATGATTTTCTTTAATTGTTTAAGTGATTTGTTAAGTACTTTAGGGGACATAAAGACTAGTGGTTAATGCATTGTTGGAGAACTTCTTTATAAACCACAAGGTAACCACACATATCATCTTCACCTTCAAAACAACAACATTCCATCTCTCTCCCTCAAAGTAAAGCTCGGCCGAACACCCTACCATATACATCACCACTTTCGATTTTTTATTCAAGTATTCCAAGACCATCCCAAGGTGTATCAAGGTGAATCACGAAGTGTGGAGCTCACGGATTGTCAAGGACCTCTCTAGATTTCTTTTATCCACCCGTTTTCTCTAGTGTTTCTTCCCTAGCTTAAAAGCTAGTAGTAAGTCCCTTAGATCTTCATCCACTTCATGTTTTTAATGGTTAATAGTTAAAGAATGATGAAATCTCAAGAAACACTAAAAGCATAAACAATGTCTTGAACATAAACTAACTTAGTAATAAAGTATGGTTAAAAGATGAAGAAATCATGATATTCATAAGATGTGATGCTTGTTGGTTGTTGTTACTCATGTAGTTGATATGGATCATCATATGATCTTGCTAGATCATGATTAAAAACATGATCTAGCAAGATGAGAAAGTTAGAAATGTGAAGGATGATGGAATCATCCACCCATAAACTATGAACTTGAATAAATAAATGTTTTCTTGAAAAATAAAGATCAAAGTAGGTTACAATCTTGTAGATCTAAAGATCCATGAGTGGTTTCTCAAAAGAACCAAGTGAAAAATATAAGTTTCATTAAATATTGGACCTTACAAAAACTAATCACATTTTTTGTGGATAAACAAGTGTAGAAACACTTGTGTAACTAGAAACTTTCATGAAGAAATATTTTTGGAAAATATGGTGGAAGTTGTAAACACTTAAAGTCTTTAAAAATAAAGTTTTTAAAGAACTAATCACATTTTAAAAGGTAACAAGACTTACTAAGTATGCTAGTAAGTTACTACATATTTTTATAAATTTTCAAGTTCATAAGTTTATAGTTTATGCTTGTTTTTTACAAGTTTGGTAAATAGAGATTGTATGTTGATGATTGAGAATTGTTTGAATGAATTTTTGAAAAGAAAATGATATGCTAGTAAGCATGGACACCTCCATTTACAAAGGAAACTCTGGCGAAATTTTCTAAAATCCCAACACTTAGAAAATATTTTTCTAAAACAAGCGTTACGAGTGTATTATATAACTTGCTTTTCGAATATAAACTTCGCCATAATTTTTGTAACAAAACACCAAGTATTGGAGGTTGACTTTCGTAAATAAAATTTGATAAATATATATTTAAAATATATATTGTATACCGAAACTCTTGTGTGAATATTTGTTTATTTTACCGTTATATTATTTTAGGGTATAATAATATATAACTTAACAAAGTGCGTTGACGTTTAAATTGTGTGATATGTGATAAAAGTAATGGGTAGATAAACCATACGTGTTGTGCATGAGAAATTGATTGTTATCTGTACCTTATTAGGACGTGCTTGATTTCCTGATTATTAGAGTAACTAATCTAACCGAGCAAACCGAGGTGAGTTCACACTTTTCTACAAAGCATGGTAATTCCCGGTGGGAATGAGAATGGGTTCCGGAATAGGGATTCCTCATCCTTGGGACGTGTTCAAGAATGAGAAATTCCTTGTCCTGTAGGGACGGAATTAGACTTACTGGACTAGAACTCTATCAGCGAAGTCCCTCCCTTTTATATCGACTTAATCGCCGAGGGTATGGCGAGCGGGTCATTAGTTAATAGCGCTATTAGGTTTAACAAACCTCACACCGTGCCAGTCGGACTGGCGTGTACTAATGGACTATGGCACGTCGGTGATGATAGACACCGATGCTAGGGCACAAGTAATTTTCGTTAGTAGTCGATATGATAAACGAGTCTGGTAGTTTAAATAATGGGGTAGCCCCCACGACCGGAGTGCCGGGCTGGATAGCTAGGGAAGGTGGACATGGGATGCTTAACTGATAAACGTTTTCGAACTATGGGGTAACCCCCACGGCTGGATAACTGATTAAGATTAAACTACGTTTTTGGAAACAACTCTAAAATGGACAACCAACCGTGAACTCACTCAACTTTGTTGTTAACTCGTTGTTACATGCTTTGCAGGTCGCTAGATGCTATGGGGCTTGCACATGGAGGTGGTCGTTGTGGGATGCGAACCGTTATGTCCCGTACTCAATAAATAAACTTTATGAACTTACGAAACTTATGTTTTGGGTATTTAAACTTATGAACTATGAACTTATGTTTTGAATTAATGTCTTATGCTTCCGCTGTTTAAATTGAACTTGGTTAACTTCCTTTTGGTCACCAATTGTATTATGGTTGGTTTTGCTTACTTAAATACGTTGTTCAATATGATTGGTGGCTCGATCCTGGTCATGTCACGCCTCCAAGCGGTGATACTCCGCATGGTGGAATTTGGGGGTGTGACATAACCCATTTTAACATTAGTAATACCCTCCCCGAGATGGTATTCCAACGACTACGTCGGGTAGAACCACGACAGCCGTTACGGAATCCTAGATCAATCGGGCAGAGTATCTAATACGTATCCAGGGGTTATGATACTTACAACGGAGCAAAACCTTGTTATTTAGGGAGGTATTATACCCGGAGATTATACTAATTCTTCAGAATTGAGAGAAAGAAAACGTTTGTGAGCAAATTTCGACTGAAGGCCGATGCCCTCTACTTATAGGGCCTGATTTCGGGTTTTAGGCGGCCCGCGTAAGATGAGACTACGGGCTACGCGGCCAGCGTAGTAGAGTAATAGGTTGTAGGTGATCCGGGTCACTTAGTAGGTTCAACACGTGTTTAACATGTGTCAACACCGGGTTTAGCCGCGTTTGACGATCGCTCGCGGCCCACGTAGACCCTTGTGTGGTCTTACGCGCCCCGCGAGAGCCCCAAAAATTCCATTTTTAATTATTTTTAATAACATTTAAGGTATTCGGGGTTCGTTTTCGTGTATGGGGGTATTTTAAGACATATTGGGATATTTTAAAATATATTGGGGTGTCGAAATGTAAGTCCCGTTTAACCGGATCTTTCAATGATATCAAACAATCACCAAGTTTGTGCGGAATCCAAACTTGGTGAGATTCAAGAAAAACACAAAAATATGAAGAACAAACCGAATACGAAGAACACACCGAATCACTTTCAACACTTGCACACGATTCTATTACTATCAAAAGCAAAATCGTCTAGTACAAGTGTTCACAACTCCAATCGCCTCTCTCTCTCTCTCTCTAGGAATTCTAAAACTATAAAGCTCCAAGAGGTTCTAAAGGTTCCAACCCTAAACAAGTTGAAAACTTGTTTATATACTAACTCAAGCCCAATTCCCTACATGGGCTCCCCTTGGGCCTGCTTGGCCCACATGGCCTAAAGCTTAGCCCAAGTGACCTATAAAGGTTCACAACCTAATATAAACTAACCCGGTATGGCCCAGCTCGTAACCATAGCTCGTTGTGTTAATTTGATGCGTCAGTCTCACACTTTAGGGCCTAACAATCTCCCCCTAGACTGATGCCATCAAATTGTCTTCATAACATGAATTCAGCAATGTCTTCAACAAAGTCTATGGTTGTCGCTATGCTGTAGATGTTGTGGAAGTTCTTGACTTCTGAAATCTCAGCACTGGGTCTCTTTTTTCAGCTCTTGTGGTTAGCTTCATATCAGGATCTCGATCAGCTTTGCTTGAAAATCTTTGTCAAAAAGAATTTGAGAGGAGGATTCTCAACAGCTCTTTTCTTCTCCAGTCTTTTTCTTTCAAGCAATTTCACGGTACATCTTCAACTGTACTTTCATTGTCAGGCGGAGTTTCGTATCCGATTCTTCTGACTCAGGTACATCTTGTTGTTGTGCTACTTCAGGCTTCTTCAGCAACTAACAGCATCTCAATCTTCATCAACCCCTGTTCTTGATTGAAATCAAGTTCTGCACATGCTCAGAAATTCATAAGCAAACATTTCTAATGCAACAGAGGAACGTACCACATGAACACTAGGTACATCAAATTTCACAATTTAAATTCTTTTAACTTTTGATGATCAGTCAAATCTTCAAGAATGGTTACATTTTTAATTTTAAGAAAACAAATAAACACTCTATTTTGGGATTTTTGGTTTTATAGAAAAGCAAGACACTATTTTTGTATTTTTGAATTTTTGAATTTTTTTTATTTTTAAGACATATTGGGATATTTTAAGACATATTGGGATATTTTAAAATATATTGGGGGTGTCGAAATTATTTCGAGGGTGTCGGTTTACTTTAGGGTTGTTATAATTAGCGAGCGAGAAACGAATCATCTTACCGAAACAAACAACTTCAGCATGGTTTTCGTGAAGAAAGTCCATGCCTACTATGACGTCAAAACTACCGAGCCACATCGGAATAAGGTCGATAGGGAAAACGTGATTGTTGAGTTCAAGTGTACAATCACGAAGAACTGAATTGACAGCGACGGTTCTTCCAGTGGCAACTTCAACATTGAACGTCGAGGGGAGATGGGCGTGTTTACGATTAAGGAGCTTTTCGAATTCAAACGATACAAAACAGTTATCGGCTCCGGTATCAAATAAACACGAAGAATAAATACCATTCACAAGGAACGTACCATTCACCACGTTGTTGTCTGCTTGAGCCTGGCGTACGTTGATGTTGAAAGCACGTCTGCGGGCTGCTGGCTGATGCTGCTGCTGTTGCTGGGGCTGCTGCTGTTGTGGCTCTTGCTTCACCACTCGGTTTGGGCACATGTTTGCAAAGTGGTTGGGATCACCACACGCAAAGCAAGCTCTAGCGTGGATCGCGGGTGCAGGAGCCGCTTGTTGGCCTTGAGGAGCAGGAGGTAGAGCTTGAGGAGCAGGATTTTGACCTTGTGCTGGAGCTGGAGTTTGACGTGGACATGTACGACAGTTGGCGGTGAAATGTTCGTACATGTTACAGTGCACACAGTATCTGCAAGAAATCCCCACAGGGTGATGATAGGAGCAAGTAGGGCAAAGTAGGTGAGGACCAGTATACGCACGCTTAGCAAGCGGTGCGTTGGTAACAGGGGCCACTACTTGGCGGTGTTGGGG
Organism: Helianthus tuberosus; assembly: GCA_030545235.1. Lineage (NCBI taxonomy): Eukaryota > Viridiplantae > Streptophyta > Magnoliopsida > Asterales > Asteraceae > Helianthus > Helianthus tuberosus. Next base: position 36,501 of record JARYGA010054352.1, on the reverse strand, counting down.
TTGCGGTTGAGCTTGGATAGCTTGAAGTGGAGCGGCGGTCATGACAGCGCAATTTTTTCTACTGTTGTTGTTGTTCTTCCTCTTGTGACGGGAGGAATTTGAAGACTGTGGTACGGTGGTGGTTGCTTCAACGGTTGGAACAACGGTAGCTTGATGCAGATTCTTGGAGGCTTTATCCCAGTAACCAGACTTGACTCGCTTGTCGTTGATCAGTAGCGAGTAAGAAAGTTTCCTCAATTGTTTTCGTCTTTGCAGCTTGAATGAAATCAACCACGTAATTCGGAAGAGCACGGATATACTTCTTGATGGTGATTTCGGGGGTAGAGACTTGACCAGGGCAGATGATACTCAACTGCTTGAAGCGAGCAGTTAAACCGGCGTTGTCACCATCCTTCTGCTTGATATGCCAGAATTCATCCTCCAACTTTTGGAGCTCGTGGGGAGGGTAGAACTCTTGCGTCATGATGTTCTTCAACTCTTCCCACGACAATCCGTAAGCTGCATCATTTCCGCGCTTGTTTCTTTCACTCGTCCACCAATCTAGAGCACGGGATTGGAAGACGCCGGTAGCATTAACAGTATGGAGATTATCAGGACAGCCACTCTGGCGCAGGGTGACTTCGATCGAATCAAACCATTGAAACATGGCCGTAGGACCATCTTCGCCAGTAAATTCTTTCGGGCCGCAGGCTTTGAACTGCTTGAAGCTAAAGGTAGCTTTGGGAGAATCAGTCCTGGACTTTTCAGAAGACTTGCTAGCATTTTCGTTTAGCTCACTAACAATTTGCGGTAGGACTTTCACAATTTGTTTGGCGACGAGTGAAGCGATACGCTTGTCCTCATGGTTTCTTCAGGCAGCGCGCGAGTGACGGGATCCAAATGACAACATTGTCTGCAACAGACATCGCCATGGGATTCAGATGCCATATAATCGATTAACCCTAGTATAGACTACAGTATCTCCTCGCGCTACTTTATATAAACCTCAGGAACACATTCACGTAACACATAGGCACATAATCCATGAAAACACATAAGCACATAGAGCACGGAAACACGTATACACGTAAGCACAGAAGCACATAATCCACGTAGACCACACTATATTTTGCACGTATTCGCCTATCCTAGTCACACATAATCACCTATCATTCAAAGTCCGCGAGTTCGAGAATAGCGATTGCGATTACACAGCGGGTAGCATAGCGAGTAGTATAGCATAAGCGTGTAGTGGGTTGTGTGCGATCAGCGGAGTAAGAAGTGCTAAATCGAAACCATCAATATCTCAAAACACTAACAAACATGTAAAATCACATAAATGGCATAAAATTTCACATAAAAACAACAAATCTCAGAGTTAGCGGCAGCAATTCCAGAATCGAATCACATAAAATCAAGGATAGATTGTCTTGGGTGTATAGACATCGACTACCCAAAGCCACTCGACTATTCACAAGGACCCTTGGTACATAATTTGGCCTTCGGGACTATGCTCTCACCTCGATTTTGGGCGATCGGCACGCATCCTTCCAGTTACAGCGTGACTTCAAGTTGTTGGAGTCCGTCGGGACTTTGGTGAGAGTTTTGTAAAAACTAAGATAAAGGTTGGAACAGGTCGTCAAGGTTCGGGTTTCACCCCTGACTTAACAACTTTGTTCCTATTTTTAATGAGATGGAAAAGGAAAATTTGCGTCAAAGTATGGATTTCACTCCTGATTCAGCGCAAATTCTCTTGTTTATAGATAAAATTGCAGGTCGAACAAGCGATCTGATCGAGAGTTTGCGGTTTTCACACCTAGTCTCAATCTAATCACTCGTTCTTTTGCGAAAGTAGTGCAGTGATAGTGTTCAGCGAGTGCGAGCGAGAATAGCAAGTAAGCTCGTGTGGAACCCCTACCGGGTTCGCACAAGTCGGTCTGTTGGTACTTAGACTATAGACTAGGTCGTTTCTAAGACATCGGCCCGGACTAGGTCGAGTCTTGCCTAATTCCCTATAGTTATGGCTCAGATACCAATCAGTCACACCCCAACCCATGGCGGAAACATCGGGGTGCGGCACTGAGCGAAACAGATTGTCAAGAGGAATTCCATAATGACTAAATTACCGGATAGTTAATATTACGTCCCATACCATAATCTACCAAGCAATTCAATTATTACAGACATCGATATTCTCAAAACAAAACATTGTTCCGACAACTCAGATTCAAACAAATAAATTGTCTTTGTTTCTAGACTCTCATTCCTACTTGATTCCACAAAAGCAGGTAAAGCACAACATCCTAAGCACCTGTCACATACGTTAAAATAAAGTCAATACACATAGTGTAAAGGTGAGCATACAAGTTTGATAGCAGCATATAGAGTTTGAAATAGTTTACGCATAACCAGCATGTACAACGTATAATGTGAAGCATATAGGTTATCGACAAAGATCCTATCAATACCAATGACTACGATTTGACTGTGAGTAGCGAGTGCGCAACACATGTTCACCACTGCGAACACGTGAAGTATTGTCCTTAAAAACCCCTGTATGAACAGGTGCTGAGTCCAAACTATAGTACTATCGTTGCTAAGGCAAGTAGACAGCAATCAATGTGTAAACATAACAAACATGCATTCATCGAGTCACGTATAACATGCAATAGTGGTTAGCGTTAAAGTGTTTGCGTAGTGTGTTCGATGTGATTTGAATATAAGTAACGCATGTAACACCCAAAAGTTCGTAAAGCAAAAAGGGATCGAGTATACTCATAGGTCGTGTTTATCAAGTAAACACTCTCTTGGATTGAAGGGAGCGCTGAGTGAGATTAGCCTGAACAGTTAACGACAGCATAAGAGGAGAACGACGTGTAAAACGGTGAGAAGTGTCCAAGTGTCGAACGGTAATCCGATCGGATGGCTATTCGGTCGGATTGACATTCGTTTGGTAAGGATGTGTTTGTGTATGATGGTTTATCTTTTGAAGTTTTCGTTGTAGTATTTTGAAAACAGAGAAGTATCTCAACCTTTCAGGTCGTTTGATCGAACGGCGGTTCGATCGAATAGCAATCCGATGGCAGGACACTTAGTGAGAACAAGTTCACAGCAGGATAGTCACCCAATCGGATGGTCTACCGATCAAATGGCAATCCGTTAGAACTGTTGATATATTGAACATGTTGAAAATTTCTAAGTGTGGAACCTCAAGTGCAATCCGATCGGATTGCGGTTCGATCGGATGGCAATCCGATCGGACGACAGTCCGTCCCGCGATCTGATCGTGTTGCTATCTTGAAGTTTTGCTAAGTTTGCGATTTGATCGAGACGGTATGAGAACGCATTAAACAACAGAAACCCCATCAAGACCCAGGTAATCCGATCGAACAGGAATCACCCCAGTCCGATCAGTTAACTGTTCGAGACGGATGTTCATGTTTAACTCGTAAATCAGTTGTCTCTTGGATAAAATTCAGATCTTGAACCGACACATCACTAAGAAGGAGTAGAAGGTTAGAACGAGCTCCGATTCTATTGGTTTTGAGTGCATTGAGTGTAAAAGAGTTGAAAGAAAGTTAGAAACCCATCTTTCAATCCTTTTAACCATGAATATGTGTAGATCTATGCGAAAACATTGCTAAATCTTGTGGAAATCCTTTAGATCTGAGTTGTTCATGGTGGAATGATGCCAAGCTTGAAGCTCATAAGAACTGCATGATGACATCACCCTAGAACACCTTAAATCCACTGATTTCACGGTTAAAAGTTAAGATTCAAAGGTGAAAAAGATGAAGAAGTGCGTGTAGATCATAGAAGTACAAGATTTAGGTTGAAAACTTACAAGAATCGCGAGAAATCGAGAGAAATGAGTGCTTGAGCGACCTGGTCGAGTAGAGGAGCTGTCACATCACAAATGATGTGACAGGAGGGTATTTATAGGGTTTCCAAAAGAGGAAAGGGCACATGTGTCGAATAGGCCACCGATCGGATGGCGCCTCGATCGGGTGGCAATCCGATCGGATAGCCACTCGATCGATTTGCCATTCTATCCGAGTGGTCCGTCGACTTGAGTTTTGGCTTTTCATTTCGTGCGTTGGGTTTTGCGATGTGTTTAAGCGAGATTTGATGCGATACACAAATACTATATCTAACATACAATCATCATAATTAACTTGCGTTTAGCGTTTGTGATTCAATTGCGCTGTGATAGAGTTGCGATTGCGTTTCGATTAATCACCACAAACATAAAGTAAACATGCACAAGTAACACATAAGTAGCACACACACGTAAAACAATATCACGAACGCATAACTCGAGTTGCGAGTGAGATTATGTTGCAACAAGCGATAAAACTTGCGATAAACATCGACTAAACCTCGATTATTAATAGATACTCCACATAATACAACTAAAGCGAATAAAATAAAAGATTCAGTTACAAGTCAAAGAAGTCAAATCAGTAATTAAGCAAGGAATGACAGATCGCAATTAGGAATCTTTTCTTCCTTTGACTTCAATCTTGACTTTGACTTCAATCTTGACTTTGACTTTGACTTCCATAACACGGGGTGTTACAAGGCTAAGGATGGGTGGTTTTTGGTTTGTGATTAGTAAAATGGCAAAAAGCGTAAAAAGCGTCGGTTTTCGTAAAACCTTTTTTGTTTTTGTGACATTTATTCAATCTAAGCATATTCAAACAAGATTTCTTTGAGGAACTTGTTTAGTTATTGCAAAATGTTTTTTTGTCCCAAATTAACCGAGCTTTTTACTAAAACAAATGGGTTTGAAAAGAAAAAGATTTTGGTGGGTAATGGGTGTTTATTTTTCAGGTTTTGAAATGAAAAGGTTTAGGCTCAAAGGGGTTAACTTGGGGGATTTTGGGTAGTGGTGTAAAAAGGATGAAAAATAATGGTTTTGAAAGAAAAATGGGTTAGTCCTAATGCGTCCATCATTTACTTAATTGGGATCAAGTTGGTAAGGACCGGGAATATATCGTCTTGGCAAGTGGTGTGCGTTCGGTGCGATATGTTTTTATTAATATTTTAAACCCTTTTTACGCATTAGTCAAGTTTTAAATTTATAAAACACGATATTGTACTAACACTAAACACACACTTAGGCAAGTGCACCCATCGTGAGCGTAGTATAGTGTTGGTAAGATACCGGGGTCGTCGAAAGACACAAGAGCTTTTAATACGGATTTATCCTCAACGTCTAATCAATCTAATTTTTTTTTGAGAAAAGTTTAGAAAAATAAAAATATAATTAAAAGTGAAAAGATAAATAAAATGAAAAACAAATAGACAAGATAGAATCACTTGGATCCAACTCGTCTTTAATGTATCCTTTGATGATTTTCGCACTTTCGGACTTTTTATGAGATTCTCTTGGTTATAGTAGTAGGCCCCTCTTTTGAAGGTGACGTTACCCTCAACCCAGGGGTTTGAGTCAGCGGGATACAATCTCAAAGGGTCGGAATATTGAAAGACAATTAAGTTATTTATTAATGCAAAAAGTGGAAGGCCCCTCTTTTGAAGGTGGCATTACCCTCGGCTAAGTGGTTTGTGTCAGCAAGGATACAATCCCAAGAAGCCGGTTTAAAGTATTAATAGTAGTTTACATATGAGGGGTTCAAGCTATTCGCACCCCCGCCATACAATACTGTTGGGCATTGAAGGAGGTCCTGGTAAGCTTGAACCAGGTTCTCGCAGGATCTATACACTGAACGAGACAAAAACTTTACCAAACCACCCTCCTAACCCCCTTCCACGTAGTTAACGCACTTTATATAGACCGTAAAGACACGAATGATGACATCATTTACTTTATATAGACAGTAAAGCAACCTCAAGACATCATGAAAAAATGGTAAATAAAATTCACCTTCAACATAAGAAACTAGTTATTAAAGTCATTAATACAAACCCAAATAAAAAGTGCCAAAAGATTAAAAATCAAAAGTAATACATTAAAAACTTGTCATCACCAAGTGATGTAAAAGGCTTAGCCAAACATGGCCTTTGATTGACAAGAACTCTTACGATCAATCATGGATCCCGAGACTACTACACACTCTAAAGATGGATGGTGGATGATGGTGGTGGGTGTTGGTGTTGTAGTGGTGGTGAAGTGGTGGCAAAGTGGGAGAGTAGTGGTTTGCCAAGGGACGCTTTTCAAGTCAACCAAGCATCCCCTTTTATAGCCGTAACAGGGCCCTGCCCACGGCCCCATGTCCAGCCAATACGGCCCGTGGCCATCATCTTCTCTTCCTTCATTAATTGCAATTGTCAGCAGAGGGCCCAACACGACCCCGTGTCTCTTGGGCATGGCCCCGTGGTCAACTCTTTGTTGTACTATCAAGATTTTGCAAATCTTAGCATTGACCACGCCCCGTGTAGAGCTGGGCACGCCCCAGTGGTGGGCATAGAAGCTTCTGCAGGTTTGTCTTGTTGTGTAGTCTCCTGACCACGCCCCATGCTCAGCTGGGCACAGCCCCATGGTCAGGGTCTGTTTACTTGTATTTTTGCTTTGGGGATGCTGCCGAGGGGTCGGGCATGTCACCTTATTCCTTCTTTTTGTATTTTTGTTGGTTTTGGCTGCTTATTTGCTCCTTTTGTTCTTTTAAGCTCATTTAGTCCTGTAAATTCAAAAGGAAGAAAGAAACACGCTTTTTCCAACTTAGTACTAAAAAGGGTTAGTTTTATGCCTCATTTGATGTAATTTATATGTTACATTTTGCACACATCAAATACCCCCACACTTGTATCTTTGCTTGTCCTCAAGCAAAACTCTTTAATATTTGGCTTACACACCCAAATGGAAGAGGTAGAGAAGAAGTTTTTGGGCTTATCTTGAGTGTCGAGAATCCAAGATCTTTATTAAGTTTTATTTTTATATCATTTACAATCCTATTCATCATGATTTATTTAACACACTTTTTAAGAAAAATTATTTATTTGGGCATAACATGCCTCTTTAAAATTCCATTTATATACAAGTTCACATACCTCACGGGAGATCACTCAACACTCGGCCGATTTGTGTATTTTTGTGAAACACTCAAGACCGTCATGGGACTTACTTCCACCATATGCCCCCATCATTTATGTAGGATCGGTGAATCGATCAAATGAGTCGATCAGAAGAGTTCTAGACCAAATCAGAGGCGAAATTCATTGATTTGATCTTCATTTGCAGCTTGATATACACTTAGAAGTAGATTAAATGTCGTTTGTATTGATTTCACAACGTTACACGAGCTGGCGACACTTCGGCAGAGCTTCGCTACCGGAATCAGAAGTTCTACAAATGAAATCTCAAGACCACCTATATATAGGATAACCAGGTCGCACCAACATGTCCACACGAACTGGCCCAGGTCGCACGACCTAGCCACTTCGCACGAACTGGTCACCTCGCATGAGGTGGCTGGTTCAAGCCTGTTTCCCGTTTCTTTCGTACTACGTGTCTTGGTCTATCTATTCTATTACATGACTCGATACAAGACGAAGTCAACAGACATATGCACTAACAAACTCCCCCTTGGATGTTGACGAGTCTTCAGTGTATTAAGTCTTCTGTCTTGATCGGTCTTCTCGCTCTCTCCAAAGTATCTTTCTCTATAAGCATCCTTCAATCTCTCTCTTTCTCTCCCAGAATCTCAATCTGACTCTATTCTTTCTCTAATTCTCTCGATCAGATCTCTTGATTCCTTAAATTCATCATCATCAGCAGCTTCTGACATAGCACATTTACAGGTTCAGGATCATTTCCTGGCTTTCCATAGCAACAAGATCAGGAACCTGGCTTTAATCTGCATACACTTATACAGATAATCCTCAGGAGTCGAAGCTTAGCTCTTTCAAATCTTTTTACCTGCACATACTCTACCCAAAACATAAGATTTTATTTATAACAAATTTAGTTATGATCTATGCTAAACCACTTGTATTTGTAACACTCAAAATTTGGTTTCAAATTAATGAACCATTTAATCATTTCTCATTTCAAACAAACTCTCCCAACCCTGTTGATCATCATGTTTAGCACTTGGAATTTTGAAAATCAGCTTTCCAACATCAGTTGTCGAAAATAAGATGAAATAAAATCTTTTTGAATTTTCAAAATTTATGCTAAAACATATTGACAATCTTTTTGGATTTTTTTCTTTAATGAAAAGCAATAAAGAAATATTTACAGACAATATTTTTGCGAGTTTGTGTAAGAGGATCATATCAGTTTATGAGACTTATCACTAACACCGTTGATCTTGATTTATCTTTAAGTCTTAAACAAATTCACTTAGATTGTCAGTATTGTTATCCACTTAAACTTCTACACAAGTTTCAATTAATTCGAGATACGGATTAGTGTTTTAAGGACTTAAACTTATTCGCGTGACCCACCTCAGAATATACTCCCGTATCCAGACTCCTATATTCAGTCTTACAGGTGAATGTACACTAATGATATCTGTAAATGGGTAATGCGAGACCATGAGAGCTCAGGTTAGAACTTCCATTCAGACAAAGAGATGATGGCTCGACTTTAGGTGCGTCCCGTTTGGGGATCTTTTCTTCAACAGCACCTGATTAGCATTTTTCAATGTTTCATCATTTTTTATGCTGAGGGTGGGCTTTATGATTAAAGCATTGCAGAGTATTATACGAGGACTAGGCTATTGCTCCCGCAAAATCAGAAGTCCTGGTATATTACCCCAGATATCATCACATACAAAGACCTAGTATGTCAGAAATAGAAATCCCTTCAAACAAGATTTCAGGGGTTACCTATATATCCGAGAGATGTTCCCCACGAGATAAGCAAGTATTGATATTTAGGTTTATATCTCAAATTCAATCTACTAATCGTGCGAAGTCTACTGGCACATCATCAGTGAGACTTGTTTAAAAACATTTTGACTTTCCATTTCTTTAGCATGTTGTGATAGTCCACTGATGTACTATCATTTCCTCTTTTTCACAACAAAACTCATTTTTGATTTTTCAATGTTTTTGGTTTTTAGATTTTATCATGTTTTTGGATTTTTCAAATTTTCAAAATTTCTAAATTTTTTACTCCCCCTAAAATCAAAAATATGTTTCAATTTTTTATTTTCAAGGAAAATTTGAAAATGTAAACAATCAACTATACCAAGTAAAATGACAAACTGATGTGAATTGCTTCAAATCGCCATCCACATAGCATAAACAATCAGAACTCCCCTGACAACAAACTATTTTCCCATTATGATTTCAAAGCACTTAAGTTTGTTTTAATCAAAATGGTTTTTCCGGAAAATTAGTTTTGTTGATTTCACACATCATGGGGTTTCATCACATTATTTCCAAATTACCACTTGTATGAAAGTTAAATCAAGTTCAACTTAATGACTTTGATTAACCACTTGTAGGTTCTTCACAGAAACATTTTTTATTTCTAAGAAAGATGCTGATTCATGCTCCACGATTACCAACTTGGGAGCTCCGACAAGTCAGGATTTCAAACAAAGAATGCTGACACCCAAGCCTGACCAGCCTTGGGTGCATCCGAGTTATTTTCACTCGGTGTGTAAGTTCTCCTCTTTGATTCATAAAATTCTTTTACCCCTTTAGCCTTTCCATCGACCATCTTACCAAAGATATGTTTCACTTTGACATTAAACGCCTTTTCGACATCAAATTATTTCTTTTCAGAATAGAATTGATTCGAAATCTCTACTTTTCCAACTTTTTGTTTTAAATTTTCAGTCCACAATGGTGGAAAGTTTGCGTCATCCATTGGCAGAACTGAATTTTCTCTTTTTGGTTCAACTGGTGGCTCCTCTGACTTTGACGAGTCAGATTCATCGCCAGAAAGTGGCTCCTTTGCTTCCGAAGAAACAAATTCATCGCCAGATTTATCCTCTGATTTCTTAGCAACCCACGTTTGGTTGTTAAGATTCACTCTTCTTTTGTAAAACCTTTTAGAACACTCACCAACTTCATATGTTGAATTTTGAAACATTTTAAATTTTTCAGTTGGTGGTTCAGTTTTATCAACAACTTTTTCTTTGAGTTTAGAAGACACTCCTTGTTATGTGTTGGTTGCCTTTGGACAGTTCCAGGCGATGTGACCAACTTTTTTGGATCAGTAACAAGTTCTTGTCTCCTTTTTCTGATTAGCTTCATTCTTCTCATGTTTCTGTTTTTCTGTAAGAAACGCTTTGTTCGATTGCTTCCAGAATGAGCTCTTTTTCTCTTCTTCAGAACTTACCCCTGAAACAAATATTGTATTTGTTTTAGAACTTTTATCATTATTATTATTATTATTATTATCGACATCAAAACCCTACCCCTTCTTTTTGAAATTGCTTTTATGATTCGGTTTCTTTTGATGATCTGGACCAAAACCCTTCTTTTTGTTTAATCTTTGCTGAACTCTAGAAGTATATTTAGGTTTTGAAAATCCCATTTTATCTTTTATTTCTGAAAATTTTATTTTTATCAATTTAAAAACTGTTTTAATATTTTCAATTTTCACATTTTTAATTGGAAATTCCTCATCAGAGTATAATTTGTCTGAATCATTCAAAGTATATGCTACTTTGAATGTCTTTGAATGTTTCGTCATTCAAATTATTTTTTGATATCAGAAAATCTTTATTTTAAACCCTCTTGACCGATGATTTCGAACTGTCAACTGATGAACTTGAGCTCCCAGATTCAGACTTTGACTCTGACTCCTCATCCTTATCCAACACCTGATCGACCACTTTCTTTATTAACTCAGACTCATGATCAGTGTCAGACGATGTGAATGTGACGTTAATGTTGTCTGGTAACTCATTAGTTGTTTCAGACTTTATCTTTATATTGACTGCCTTTTTGACTTGTTCCGAAATTGGTTTTCTGGGAGAATAACCTTCCCAGATCGGAGGCGGACACTTGTTATAATTTGCACTTTGTTTCTTACCGGTATCCGTATCTTCCGACTTCTTATCTTGAAAGGCTTCAAAACCTGCTACTGTCGGATAGATTCTATCAATCAAGTAATCAGAACTTGAGTAACTCATTAGCAATCGTCTGATTCTTTCATTCTCAATCTTTTCAGTTTCCAATTCCTGCTTCAACTTTGCACACTCTTCAATATAGTGATTGATGGCCTTCTACTTAGACATCATCACTGCATTCATCATTGTCAAAGCATCTTCTCTTTCTGAGTTTGTCTTTTCCAACTGATTGACTGTTCTGTTCAACACATCATAAGATTCTTTCACATACTTAACATCGAACAATAATTTTTCTTTCATCTCGTCTAGCTCATTATACATCTTATCTTTCTCTTCACAATGTTTGCATGGTTCCAAACATTTCAGACAAGGTTTTGTGACCTCTACAATCTTTTCAATCACTTTAGCTTCTTTACTCTGTTCATCATTCTCTTCCTGAGCAACATTTTCACATTTTACCTCTTTCTTTTCTTTTGGTGTTCGTCTCTCCTTTAGCTTCTCCAATTTATCTGCAAAATAAAATTTGAAACTTTCAGGAGATAAATGAGTTTTTCCAATTTTTATTTGATTAATTTCTTCATCGGCATCACTGCTATCAATTGATGATTGATCAAAGACTGGTGTCTTTTCTGAACTATCTTCTGAAGAAACAGACTCTCCATCTTGACTTTTCTCATCTTCTACAAACACATCCATCCATTCTTTCATCAATTCTGGCTCTTGAATGATCTGTGCAATAAATGCTCTAAACTTTGAGTCACTTTCAGCCGGAATATATTTGTCCCAGCAAAATCCCTCTGGCAATCTTTCATCTTCTTGATCTGGAGGCATAGTAATACAAGCTTTCTTCTTTCCATCTTCAATCGGAATACCACGGGATGATGACGGTTGTTGAGCTACCTGATGATATATTGCTTTTCGATAATATTCATTGTTCCCGAACGGATTCTGAGCTCCTCCTGCTTCTCGGTTGGTACATTCCCTCTTGAAATGTCCTTTTTCTCTGCATAGAAAACAAGTAACTTTAGACTTATCAAAACCTAAAGTAGAAACATTAGCATCACGTAAGTCATCTCTTCCGGTAATCTGTTTAAATTTCTCAGCTCTCCTCAACACGCTCGCTAAACACCACTTAATATCCATTAGCTCCAATTCCTCAACATCAATTTGATCGTAATCCTCTTTTGTTAACATAGGATTTCCAATTCTTCCCGCAACCAAACTCTCATATGATTCTAACACGATAACTAGTAATGCCATATGACCTTTAGCGACTTCTTCAGAGAAATTCTGACCATTCTGAAGATGTAACGCGATGTTGCATTGTAGCACATGACCATTACCATTGTTTGAGCTTTGAGACTGATAACTTGAAGTTGAAACATTAGGATTAACACTCGAATATGAAGAAAATCCACTGTTGTTGATTGAACTTTGATTGAGTGATCCAGATGAGTTTTCTGCGCTGAAAGCGGTTTGGATCTTCGGACTTGCTTCAACATTTTGAACATTACCTTTGAAATACATCTTGATATCTTGTTGACCACTTGAATTGTTCATTCTAGCGATCTTTTGTTGTTCAAGATCCTGTCCTTCAAGTTTTTCAATGAATTGAGCAATTGTCAATCTATCATACTCTCCGGTATTTTTCAAAATCATAAGATATGTACCCCATTCTTTTTTAGGTAAAGCATCGGCTAGTTTTTCAACCCATTCCTCTCGATCTTTATTGATATCCAATCGAGACATTGAACGCACTAGATGACAATATCTCTCAATAAGAGTCTTTGTAGTTTCACCCGGCAAACTTGAGAACAATTCAAATTCTTTCTTTAATAGTGACTTTTTATTCTTGATCATCTCCATACTTCCTTCGAACTTTGTACGAAGTGCTTCCCAAATCGAACGTGCACTATCATCATGTTGAAGTAATATGAAAATGTCTTCTTTCATAGCTTGTTGAAGTAAACTAATCATCATTTTTTCTGCCTTGTACATTTCTCTCTCTTTTTCCGTAAATTCAAAAATATTCTTTATAACCCCCACATTATTACGAGGTCGAACGTACTTAGTTTCAATACACTCCCAAGACCTTAGATGATTTGCTTGAACCCAGTTTTTGAACCATTCTTGCCAACTGTAATATTCTTCAATGCTCATCAGCTTTGGGGGTTTCTGCAACGTTCCTGTTTCATTTTCCATATTCACATTCCGAGCAACAGTAACAGGAGTACCCGGAGCAGTAGCAAATGCATTATAAAAATCTTTGTCCATGTTTCGGTATCAAAAGTTCACAAACACACAAAGTGAACTGTAGTTTCAAACGATCTGGTATCAACTCGTGTGATCTGACCAAAATTTCACGTCACCTGGAATCTTATACCTCACCCCGTACGACCTGGTTCACCTCCAAATGACTTGGTTCAATTCGTGCGAGCTGGATGTTCAATTCGTGCGACCTGAATGATTTCCAAACGAACTGAACTCAATTCAAGCGACCTGACCCAAACCGCACGATCTGGTTAAGATTTCAAACGATCTGACTAAAACCGCATGACCTGGAACATAATTTCATGCGATCTGAATGGAATCTCGAACGATCTGAATGGTTTTCAAGCGATTTGGTCAATTTTATCAAGTTTTAGGTTGAATTAGGTTCTGATTTGTTCACGGATTGTTTAAAACAGTGTTTTACGTGTTATTTGAAAAATTCAGCTCATTTTAACCGTAAGAACTCGTTAAATTTGATGAAAAAGTGCTGAAGAATGAGTAGAAATGAGATTTATCCGTGAAAACAAGCTGAAATGGTAAGAACTCTTCCTCCTGAGCTCTGATACCACTTGTAGGATTGGATAATCGATCAAATGAGTCGATCAGAAGAGTTCTAGACCAAATCAGAGGCGGAATTCATTGATTTGATCTTCATTGCAGCTTGATATACACTTAGAAGTAGATTAAATGTCGTTTGTATTGATTTCACAACGTTACACGAGCTGGCGACACTTCGGCAGAGCTTCGCTACCGGAATCAGAAGTTCTACAAATGAAATCTCAAGACCACCTATATATAGGATAACCAAGTCGCACCAACATGTCCACACGAACTGGCCACTTCGCACGAACTGGTCACCTAACATGAGGTGGCTGGTTCAAGCCTGTTTCCCGTTTCTTTCGTACTACGTGTCTTGGTCTATCTATTCTATTACATGACTCGATACAAGACGAAGTCAACAGACATATGCACTAACAATTTACTTACTTGGGTTCAAGTTGGTAAGGACCGGGAATGTATCGTCTTGGCAAGTTCTAGAGTCGTAAGAACCAAGAGACTATTCACACAAGAAACGAAAAATGAGCATTTAGTTTAAAGATATATGCATGTATGCTCAATAAAGGCTCAAAACTCACTTGTCGTGGGAATGATTTTATAATGTGATCAAGTATATATAATCAAATTTTAAATATATTTGTCATGCCTTTTCATAATTTTATTATTTGGTTCTTTTTATCACGACGCTATCGGTTGTGAATTTATAAAAATATAACTTTTAGAACTTGTTACTCCCAAATTAAACCAAAACAGGTAAGAAAAATGAAAATTTTTGAAAAAATTTAGGGTGATTAGCGATTCCAATAGAGTTTTGTGTAAGGCTTATTATTAGGACTTGCAAGATTCAAGGTTTTAGCATCCCCCCCCCCCACACTTAAATTACACATTGTCCTTAATGTGTCCCAAAAATAAGTTTTTAGGTTGATTCGAATGTGTAAAAGCATGTTGAAAACAAGGTTTTGTGTTACTGGGCACCTGGCCACGACCACGTGCTGGCTGGGCACGACCCCTTGGTCAGAGTACCAATAACAGAACTTACAGAAAGCTGGCCATGGGGCGTGCCTGGTGGCCACGACCCGTGGTGAGTTGGGTACAGAAAACACAGCAGGTCAGGGGGTTTACACGGGGGCGTGGTCAGCGACCACGGCCCCATGGTGGCAATCTGCAATTGATGATTCACAGATTTTTGGCTTTTGGTTCGGGTTTTCGGGCTTATGTAGCACTAATGTTTAGTTCATCCAAGTCTCATGTGCACCTGTTTTGCTAAACACCACACCAAACATAACATAACACCAACATCCTAATTTACCAACGTTTAACATCCATCACCACAAACATAAAAAGAAAATGCAGAAAATAAAAAATTGTCTAGGAAAGTAAATTGTTTAACCATGGCACGTAGGAAAGAAATTGTTCGAAGAGTAGAAAGGGTTAACCTGAAATACCGCATCCGTCACCACAACACACCACCTCCGTTGCCTCCGCTCAGTCCATATTCTCATCATCATCGCCCTCCTCATCATGATACGCCATATGGTCCCGGATGAATGTGATGTCATGCTGCATAGCGGAGACGGTGCGCTCCACTCATCCGATCCGGGTAAAGGCGTTGCTAGCCATATTGTATGTGTTCCGGGTGCATAGTAGGTTTTCCTGCAAAAGATTATTTAAACTTTGAAAATTAAGAAAACCGTCTCCTTGAGAGGAGGAGCCCGTATGGTAGCTTTGATGTTGATGAGGAGGACGGGTTGGGTCGGCATGTAGGACTAGGACTTCTTCCAGATTCCACACGTTTCCTTGGGAGTTTTGGAAACGGACCGACCCGTCACCCATTTCTTGGATGATCCCCATTGAGCGGTGATGTGTGTAAAATGCAACATATAAATTTACATCAAATGAGGCATAAAACTAACCCTTTTTTAGTACTAATGTTGGAAAAAGTGTGTTTTTGTTTTCCTTTTGTATTTTCAGGACCAAATGAGCTTAAACGAACAAAAGGAACAAATATGCAGCAAAAACTAACATAAATACAAAGAAAATGAATAAACGTGACATGTCCGACCCCTCGGCAGCATCCCTAAGAGCAAAAACAAGAAACAGAAGGCTGACCTCGGCCCGTGCCCACTGGACACGGGGGCGTGGTCAGATGTCTGCAAAAATGGAAAAAGCTATGCAAGCTTCTACGCCCACCACGGGGGTGTGCCCAGCTCAGCACGGGGCGTGGTCAATGCTAAGATTTGTAGAATCTTGCAAATCTTGGTAGTACAGATACGTTTCTCCACAAGGGCCGTGTTGAGCCCTAGGCTGAAAAAAGCAATTAATGAAGGAAGAGAAAACTGATGGCCACGGGGGCATGTCCACTGGACACGGGGCCGTTGCCGGGCTTCTGTTCAGGCTATAAATAAGGGTGCTTGGCTCACTTCAAAGGCATCCCTTGGCAAACCACCTCTCTCCCACTTTGCCACCACTCCACCACCACTACAACACCCACACCCACATCCACCACCATCATCCATCATCCACCTTAGAGTGTGTGTAGTAGTCTCGGGTTCCAAGATTGCTAGTAAGAGTTCTTGTCAATCAAAGGCCATGTTTGGCTAAGTCTCTTACATCACTTGGTGAAGACAAGCATTTAATGTATTACTTTTGAATTTTAATCTTTTCGCCTTTTTATTTAGTTTTGTATTATTGACTTTAATAACTAGTTTCTTATGTTGAAGGTGTAACCTCTTTATCATTTATCCGTGGTGTCTTGGCATTACTTTACTGTATATATAAAGTAAAAGATTTTCACCACTCATATCTCTATGGTCTATATAGAGATATGTTGGCTACCTGGTCGGGGGTTAAGGGAATGGTTTAGTAAGGTTCTTGCCTTGTTCAGTGTATAGATCCTGCAAGGACCTGGGTCAAGCTTATTAGGACCTCCTTCAATACCCATGGGTATTGGATGGCGGGGTGCGAATGGTTTGATCCCCTCATATGTAAACTACTATTAATACATTAAACCGGCTATTTGGGATTGTATCCCTGTTGACTCAAACCACTTAGCCGAGGATAACGTCACCTTCAAAAGAGGGGCCTACCACTTTTCACATTAATAACTTAATTAATTATCTTTCAATATTCCAACCCTTTGGGATTGTATCCTTGCTGACTCAAACTACTAGGTTGAGGGTAACGTCACCTACAAAAGAGGGGCCTACTACTATAACTAAGATAATCTCTTAAAAAGTGCAAAAGTGCGAAAATCATCAAAGGATACATTAAAGGCGAGTCAGATCCAAGTGATTCATCTTGTCTATCTGTTTTTATTTTTATTTCAGCATTTTTAGTTTTTATTTTTCATACTTAAAACCTTTTCTAAAAAAAATTAGTTTGATTAGACGTTCAGGATAAATCGGTACTAAAAGCTCTTGTGTCCTTGGACGACCTCGGTATCTTACCAACGCTATACTACGCTCACGATGGGTGCACTTGCCCATGTGTGTGTTTAGTGTTAGTAGAATATGTTGGTGCATAAATGTCTGTTAACTTCGTCTTTATCGAGTCTAATGTCTAGATAGGATAAACCAGTGCTCAGTAGGTTAGAAATTAGGGTTTGCATGTAAATGGGTCATTTCGCACGAAATGAACAAGTCATTTCGTACGAAATGAGATTTGATCATTTCGCACGAAATGAGTTATGTTGGTTTCGTACGAAATGCCCACTCTATATATAGCTGAGTTGGTTTGTCATTTGTAACGATCCGGATTTCAAAGCCGAGGTGCCGCTAATTTGTCAACTGATCTGTAAAGCTTTGAAATCAATAAAAAGAAGATAATTAGGGAGAATCAAGCTGTAATCAAGTTCGCATCGTTGATTCCGCCTTTGATATGGATTGTAAACTCTTCTGATCGACTCATTTGGGTAACACAACGATCCAACAAGTGGTATCAGAGCTCAGGACGAAGAGTTCATACCGATTCAGCTTGTTTTCACCAGTTTTTCTCACTTCTACTCATTCTTTTCAAAATTAACGGAGTTTTTACGGTTAAAATGGACTAATTTTCACTCATTACAGGCGAAACACAGTTTTAACAAATCCTTGAAAGAATTGGACCTAAAATCAACGTAAAATCGGATCAATTTGGAAAAAACTTGACCGACAGTGTGACGTCAGCTTATTTCGCACGAAATCAGTTCCTCATTCCGCATGAAATCAGCTTCTTATTTTGCACGAAATAGACCTTTTGGACATCATTTCGCACAAAATCAATCTTGTGAACGTTATTTCGCACGGAATCATCTTTGAAGAATTCATTTCGCATGGAATCAACATCTTGGATTTCATTTCGTACGAAATAGACTTCCATTTCATACCAGAGGACTATTTCGCTTGAAGAGTGTGATTTCGTTTGACTATTCTGCACGAAATTATCATTTCGCTTGAAAGATTACCATTTCGCACCAAATTGGCATTTCGTTTGAAAGTCATTTCGCGTGAAGATTGATTCATTTCGCTTGAATCCATTTCGTTTGAAACTGTTTCTCAAAATCACAAAAAATTTTCTAAGTGTTTGTTGATTGTTTCAGGTACTTGAAGATGGATGATTTTCTGAATCCGTTCAGTGACGCTTTTGCTTACACTGGAAGCACAGGAGATGACACAACAAACAACACAAATGAAAATGCTCCAACAAACCCGAGTCTGAAGAAAACCATTGCTGATTCTTTGAGTGTTGATAATGCCTACGGCACCTATAACAAACCGCCCAAGCTAATGGCCATAGAGGACTACAACCGATGGGCTAGCAGATTTGAGGAATGGCTACAGGCATTTGCATATTTGAGTTGGAAGAGTTTGAAAACTGGTTTTGACATCGGAAGAACTGACTATGAAAACTTAACTGATACTCCTCAAGAGAATTTCATTGCAGAACAGAAATGCATTGCTTTACTTCATCAATCAGTGAGAGATGATATTATATCATTGATTGAATACAAAGTTTCCAGAGATCTTTGGGAGAAATTAAAGATGAAATGTGTGGGTGGTGCTGAAATTGTTAAAAACAAGAAAAAGTTATTGAGAAAAGAATTTGATCTGTTTGGGTGTTTGAAAAATGAGAGTGTGTCAAAGATGATAGAAAGATTTGGTCACTTAAAACTTGAACTTGCAAGATATGATATTGTGTATTCTCAGGAAGAATTGGTTGATAAGCTGTTTGACTCATTGCCTGATGAGAAAGACTGGCAGTACTTTGCTTTAATGCTGAAGAACACAGTGAAGTCGGCTGATCTGACAGTTGATTTACTAATCGAAAGGTTGGAGAGTCATGAATTGGAGATCAGGAAAACGAACAAGTCAACAATTCCTTGTATCAGCAAAATGTTGACTTATATTATCGAGGTAGTATGATTCCTAAAACTGTGTCCCCGAAGACTGCTTTCTCAGCAGAAAATTCAAACACGTCAAATCAAGAAAGTCCAAGTAGTGGTTATCATGGAGGATCATCGTCAACTACTCCAAGACAACAACAACAGTCAATTCCGAAAAACATGTTCCAATGCAATATTGTTGTTGACCTCAAAAATGCACAAAACTTCAGTGAAGAATCCTCCAAGCAGCCAATGGTGTTTTTAGCATCTGTTTTGGAATCATATGAAAGCCTTGTTGCTGGAAAGATCGGAAACACCAATCTCACCAAGGAAGATTATGATCAAATAGACCCTGAGGAGATGGAGTTGATTGATATCAGATGGTGTATGGCAAGTGCAGTCAGAAGGGCTCAGAGATTCATGGAGATAACAGGCAGACACTCCATTGGTGGAGCTTCAACGAAGCTTGGTTTCGATAAATCGAAGGTTACCTGTTTCAAGTGCAAGCAAAAAGGGCACTTTAAACGAGAATGTCGAAATGCAGCCGCTGATGAAACAGCAAACCCTTTCCGTGAAGATTATTACAAAAGAGCCATCTATCATCAAAACAAAGCTGAATCTCCTAGAATGAAGCAGATAGAAGATGCTCCCAAAGAAAAGTCGAGAGCATTAGCTGTTATCCATGACGATGAGGGATATGATTGGAGTGATGTGTTGCCAGAAGAAGACGCAGTGGGATATGCCTTCACGACAAAGATTGTTCCTTGGAAAGATACCCGATCAGAGGAAGTAAATATGTCAACAGAAAGAGTTTAGCTTTAACAATGAAAGACAGACATTTTCGTGCATGGAAAGAGGCAAAAAGCGCGAAGAGATGGGACGCTGACAGAGAATGCTATTTGGATCCTAAGGGAAATATACTTGTGGAACCATCAACACTTCTTGTCGAGACTCTGATTGAGCAAATTACAGAAGAGGAAGAAGCAAATCAAAGATTGTGGTGGGGAAGTGATGAAGAGAAAGAAAAGGAGCTACAGTCGAAAAAGATCGATGATGGGATAATCGACACGACCAAAGAGTTCACTGTAGATAACCTGAAGAAAATGGCTGACAAAGTGCTTGCAGCAAAAGAGTTAGAGGTAGTTTCTGAGTCTGGAACTGAGTCTAAAAGCAAGGTTAGTTCTAATGATTCAACCAACGAGTCAGGTAAGAAAGCCAAAATTGAGAGCGACTGCAAAAATTGCATGAAAGACTGCAAGGTTTGTAGCACACTTGCTTACCTCAGCGGTAAAAAGACTGAAGAACTGACAGAAAGAGTCAGAGAAGTTGAAAATCAGATTTTAAATCGTGATAAGTTGGTAAAGGCTTCAAATGACAGATTAAAAGAATTAACTGATAAACTTGAAAAAGATAAAATTGACGTAGAACAAATCAGGAAAGAAAACGAAAAGTTAATTCTTGAAAACCGTCAACTTTCTGAAAATTACAAAAAGTTAAAAAGAACGGTAAAAGATTCTGATGAAAGAAATGATAAAACATTTAAAGAAAACCTCCAACTGACAGGAGTACTTCAGTCAAAAGAGAGGCAAATCAACCAACAGTTGGATGAGATTGCTAATCTGAAGCTTCAAGTTCAGGAAGCTAAAATTGAAAATGAACGCATCAATCTGAAACTCAACAGTTACAACTCCGCAAGTTTTGTTCTTCAACATATTGTTCCTAAACCAATCGGGAAGAACAAAGCTGGCGAAGATGTTTATTCGGACGGAACTGGGGTTGGGTATCATCAGGTTCCACCGCCAGTATTAAATAAATTTTCAAAGAAAAAGTCCGGGTTGGTTAATGATGATAAAACACATGAGGTTAAACTTCCAGAATCAATTGATGTCACATTCAATTCATCATCCGATGAGGATAGTGTACAGTCCGAAGTTGTTAAAAATATGGTTGAAAGTGTTTTAAAATCTGAAAGTGATTCAACTGAGGATGAAGAATGTTTCTTGGATAAATACATTCCGAAATCAAAATCCAAAAACAACTTAAATGAAGAACCTAATCTTGTGATGTACAAGATGTCGGGATTAGATAAGTTGTATTCGGATCTTGAATTTCCTTTGGAAAATGTGAATGTTGACAAACTGAAAATTGTGTTCAAGTTGGTTGAGATAGATGCGTCTGAGATAGAAGTTTTGAAACGTACTAAGAGGCAATTGAACTTTGAAAAAGATAAGTCTTATTATAAGAAACCTGTTATACCACCACGTTTTTCTAATAACAACCAAAACAGATGGTCGGGTGGATATTAGGGTGGTAAGAATTATCAAAGAAAGAACTTTCAGAACAAAAAGTTAGTTGAGAAAAAGGTGTTTGTGAAAAGTTCGAGTTCAAGTTCACTTTCTGATGAAGAATCTGAGATCTTTTTCAAAATCAAATGAAGAGTTTTTTTGAAAAGAAGGCCTCACAGCCTCAGACCGAAGGCACAAGTCGGGTAGCTAACACCCGAACATGCTTTAAATGCAATCAAGTTGGACACATTGCACGAAAGTGCACAAACTTAAAGCCTAAGTCTGAAGTTGTTGAGAGTCAGAAAAGGAAAGTTGTTACAAAAGGAAAAGCTCAAATGATTGTTGAGAAGAAAGTTTTGAAAAATGAAAACACCAAATTCAAAACAGAGTCCGTAAAGAATGTGGTAACTAAAACTGATAAATTTTACAAACGGGTTGCTTAGCCTCAACAAGCATGGAAGCTAAAATCAGTTGAAAAGAAATCAAGTTCTCCAAAACCAAAGGTTTCCGAGACCGAAAAAATCATCCTCTACCACTTCGGTAAAAATGAATGTTCCTTTGGATTACTTTGAGAAACTTGAGAAACAAAAGTTTACTGTTTCTGAGAAGAAATATGTACCAAAGAAAGACCAATCATCTGGTCAACCTCCTAAAAATGATTTCTTTTTATACAAAGAGGTTGAGATTGGGTCTGAGGAGAGCTTAAAGATGAATGATAAGAATTTTCCGCCACTATACACTGCAAAAACTCACCTCAAAGTCAAGCTACCTGAGTCAAAAGAGGCTTGGGTGGCATCAAAATCTAACTAAGTGTTTGTGAAATGTGCAAGAGCTTCCAAGATCCGTCTCACGTTGGATTATGGATAGTGGGGCTTCTCGGCACATGACGGGGAAGAAGACCCTACTGTACGATGTTCGAGGGTCTAATGGAGGATATGTGGGATTTGCAGGTAATCAAGGTGGTCGAATAGTTGGTGAAGGAACTCTATCTAATGGAATCGTCACGCTTGAAAGAGTAAACTACATCGCCGAGCTTGAAAACAATCTTCTGAGCATTTCTCAGATATGTGATCGTATGTATACAACGCACTTTATAGATAAGGAATGTTTGATATTGAAACCAGGATTTTTTTTTCCAGAAGAGTAGGTTATCATGAGAGCACCTAGAGTCAATGATCTGTACGTGTTGGACATGAGTGTAGCAACTACTACCACGGGTCAGGCTCACTGCTTTATGTCAAGAGCAACGAAAAAAGAATCACAATTGTGGCATCAAAAGATAGGCCACATTCATCTGCGAAAAATGAATCATCTGGTGCATAACGACTTAGTAACTGGTGTTCATGTGAAAGGTTTTCATCTTGAGGGGGAGTGCATTAGCTGTGTCAAAGGCAAGCAAAAGAAGAAATCTCACCCTGGGAAGAAGGAAAACTCGATCTCGAGACCGTTAGAGAGACTTCATATGGATCTTTTTGGTCCAGTAAACGTCAAAAACATAACTGGTGATCTCTACTGTCTAGTAGTAACAGATGACTACTCGAGATATTCGTGGGTATCATTTCTGAAGTCAAAAGATGAGACATTTGAAAGTTTGATGATGTTGTTCAGAAAAATTGAAAACTTGTACCAAACTCGAATCAGAAGAATTAGGAGTGACAACGGTACAGAGTTCAAGAACAACAAAATGGAAGAGTATTGTGATGAGAGAGGTATACTGCAAGAATTTAGTGCTCCTTACACTCCGCAACAAAATGGAGTAGCAGAAAGAAAGAACAGGACGCTAATTGAAACGGCTAGGACGATGCTTGCTGATTCGAAATTACTAGTCAACTTTTGGGCAGAAGCAGTGTCAGCCGCTTGCTATACACTCAACCGGGTTCTTACAGTGAAGAAATTCAACAAGGCGTGTTTCGAGCTGATCAACAACCGCAAACCTAACCTGAAGTATCTGGAACCGTTTGGGTCTCCCTGTACAGTTCTAGAACCTTATGGTAAATTTGGTCCAAAGAGCATTGAAGGAATTTTCGTTGGTTATGCAAGTCCATTGAAAAGAGTCTTTGTTCCAAGCTTGAAGCGGATCATCGAAACACATAATGTTGAGTGTCAAAGTTATACCATGCCACCTCAGAATCCCGGCGACTCATGGCGTTTTAATAACGATAATATGTGGGATTCGTTTGACATAGAAGAAGAACCAGATTTCTTTGACGAGTTAGATATTCTGAGGGAATATGAAGCATCACAAGAAACATTCCCAGATGAGTCATCTAGACATCAATATCGAGCTTCCAATGACGATGAATCCGGTCCTAGTAATGCTGGAGAACATGATGATATTCAGCAAACTCTTGACAATCAGACGGCAGTCAACGATAATCTAGAATCTGATGATAGACCTATATTTGATCGTGGTGATTCAGATTCTGAGGGGGAGCAGATCCAGATTTCAAGTCAAACAATTCCAGTCAATGAACAAGGTGCAAATCAGAATGTCACAAATTTGGAAGGCGAGGTAGATGTTCCAAGCGAGGTGATGCCGAGAACTCTTTCGTACCATCCAGAAGAGCTGATTATTGGGGAATTACAATCAGGCGTTCGCACAAGACGTCAAATTGACCAAGGCTTTACTTGTTTTTATTCTACAGTTGCTTCTTTACAAAACAAAGTTTTCACATAGTTGTTTTATTTCGCAGATTGAGCCGCGAACATATAAGGAAGCACTAACTGAAGATTCTTGGGTCAACGCGATGCAAGAGGAGCTGTGTCAGTTTGAGAAGTTGGGAGTGTGGAAATTGGTAGACTTGCCTGATGGTCACAGAAAGATAAACACCAAGTGGGTGTTCAAGTGCAAGAGGGATGATCGAGGGGTTATTATTCGTAACAAAGCTCGACTCGTAGTCCAGGGCTTTAGTCAGCAGGAGGGAATAGATTTCACTGAAGTATATGCTCTTGTTGCAAGACTTGAAGCGATCAGAATCTTCCTAGCATTTGCATCTTGGAAAGGTTTTAAAGTTTATCAGCTAGATGTTAAATCGGCTTTTCTCTATGGGAAGGTAAAAGAGGAGGTATATGTCGGACAGCCACCGGGCTTCACCGACCCAATCCATAAAGACAAGGTTTATTTACTGGATAAAGCGCTGTATGGTTTACATCAGGCCCGAGAGCCTGGTACGAGACTTTGTCTCAACATTTACTTGCCAACAGCTTCATCCATGGAAAAGTGGATGCCACTCTCTTCACCAAAGAAGTCGACAGACATCTTCTGATAGTTCAGATATACGTGGACGACATCATATTTGGGTCAACAAATGAATATCTGTGCAAAGATTTTGAAAGAGTTATGAAGCAGAAATTTGAAATGTCATCGATGGGTGAGATGAAATTCTTCTTGGGACTTCAGGTTGATCAACTGTCCGAGGGAATTTTCATACATCAGACGAAGTATGTTCATGATATCTTAGAGAAATTTGGGATGTCAGGTTCTACTTCAGCTTCCACCCCGTTAGCGACGAACCATGGGATAAACCCTGATCTCACCAGAGAGAAGGTAGATGAAACGTTATATCGTTCCATGATCGGATCGCTGATGTATTTGACAGCTTCAAGACCCGATATCATGTATCCAACCTGCCTCGCAGCGCGGTTTCAGTCAAGCTCCAGAGCTTTGCATATGGTGATTGTGAAATGGATATTACGCTACCTGAAAGGAACTCCATCATTGGGGTTGTGGTATCCAAGAGAAGGAGATTTCACGCTCGAAGGGTATTCTGATTCCGATTTCGGATGCTGCAAAGTTAATGCTAAGTCAACAACAGCGGGGTGCCAGTTTTTCGGACCACGATTGGTCACCTGGCAATGCAAGAAGCAGACCTCTATAGCTTTATCCACATGTGAAGCCGAGTATGTATCTGCTAGCAGCTGCTGCTCTCAGATCTTGTGGATCCAGCAACAGATGAGAGACTACGGTTTGCAATTTCTTAACACCACTATCTTTGTTGATAATGAGGCAGCAATTAACATTACAAAAAATCCTGTTCATCACGCTAAAACGAAACACATTGAAATTCGTCATCACTTCATCCGAGACTGTTTCGAGAAGAAGTTGATACGAATTAAGAAAATCCACACTGACGAACAAAAAGCTGATTTACATACCAAAGCGTTTGATAAAACCCGGTTTCAATATCTTTTAAAATTGAACGGTATGAAGCTATTATCGGTGTTGGAGGAGATTCTTGGCGTAGATGAAGGTACCACTGTAGATGATGTTGAAAAGCAATCTGCAATGGTTTGTCGATTTTTTACTTGTTTTGGTATTTAGGGGGAGGTAGGTTAATATATTCAGAAAATACAAAAACAGTAAAAATTTTCAAAAAATCCAAAATCATGAGATATTTCAAAATTCAAAAACAATAGAAAACGGAAAAAGATAGTACATCAGCTTGACAGTTGCAGTATGCTAAAGAAATGTAAAGTTTAAATGTGTTAAGCAGTCTCGCTGATGATATGCCGATATGTTTTTACACATTTAGTAGGTTTGTTCGGGATAAAAGCCTAAATCACAACTTGCTTTTACGTGGGGAACATCTCTTGGATATATGGGTAACCCCCGAAATCTTGTTTGAAAGGCTCTATTTCTGACATACTAGGTCTTTGTACGTGGTAATATCTGGGGTATTATACCTGGACTTCTGATTTTGCGGGAGCAATAGCCTAGTCCTCGTATAATACTTTGCACAGCTTTAATCATAAAGCCCGCCCTCAGCATAAAAAATGATGAAACATTGAAAAATGCTAATCATGTGCTGTTGTAAAAGAAGATCCCCAAAGGGGACCCACCTATAGTTGAGCCATCACCTCTCTGACTTTGCGGAAGCAATAGCCTGAGCTCTCATGGCTTCAACACTTAACCCCTTACAGATATTACTAGTGTGCACTCACCTGTAAGACTGGATATAGTGGTCTGGATACGGGAGTATATTCTGAGGTGGTACACGCGTATAAGCTAAGTCTCTAAAACACTAAATTCGTATCCTGGACAGATTGAAATTTGTGTGAGAACTTAAGTGGATCAATATATCGACAATCTAAGCGAATTGTTTAATTCTGAGAATGTAATCAAAGCTTAACGGTACTTGTGACTTGTCAACAGCTGATATGATTCCCTAACACGCTCACCAAAAATATGTTTGTAAATAGTTTACATTTACTGCATTTCATTTCTGTTTAGCATTCTAGTATAGAAACTTTATTCAAAATCCAAAAAGATTTTACATTTTTGCTTTATTTTTCCGATAAACCAAAGTGGAAAGCTGATCTTCAGATTCGCAGTTTGAAGCAGATGCAGGAAGTTTCTGAGCTGGACAGAAGAGTTGGGAGCTTAATAGGTTAAACTTGTGAAAATGAAAAGTCAAAACAAGTTCATTAAATTGAAACTTGTAATTTTCAAGATAATGTTTTGAAAAATGTTGAACAAAAGTCAGTTTTGTTTTGTCTCGAGTCAACCAAGGTCATTAAGTTGGACTTGGTAGACAAATTAAGTGCCTAGGGTTATTAACTTAGACCTAGATACTTAAGTGGATTTCTAAAAACTGATAAAAACCAACTGATTAAGTCAAAAAGGAGAATAGATTATAATGTTAAATTTCTGAGAAGTAGGAAATAGGTTTGATCCTGTGAAAGCAGCAAAGCGAGATCCCCGTGGCTAACTCTAAACAAAGTTTGAATCAGAATTCTATCCCAGCTTATTGAGAGGGGGAGTCTAATAGTTTCTGGATTAACATTCAAGGGGGAGTTTGAAGATTGCTAGAGACAGATTTGAATGTTAGCTGCTGATGCTGATAGAGATTGGAGGATGCTTACAGTGTCAAACATTTTGGAAAGAAAGAAAAGACTGAAGACTCGATGCCAAAGACTTCGTCAACATCCAAGGGGAGTCTGTTGGTGCATAAATGTCTGTTAACTTCGTCTTCATCGAGTCTAATGTCTAGATAGGATAAACTAGTGCTCAGTAGGTTAGAAATTAGGGTTTGCATGTAAATGGGTCATTTCACACGAAATGAACAAGTTATTTCGTACGAAATGAGATTTGATCATTTCACACGAAATGAGTTATGTTGGTTTCGTACGAAATGCCCACTCTATATATAGCTGAGTTGGTTTGTCATTTGTAACGATCCGGATTTCAGAGCCGAGGTGCTGCTAATTTGTCAACTGATCTGTAAAGCTTTGAAATCAATAAAAAGAAGATAATTTGGGAGAATCAAGCTGTAATCAAGTTCGTATCATTGATTCCGCCTTTGATATGGATTGTAAACTCTTCTGATCGACTCATTCGGGTCACACAACGATCCAACAGAATATCGTGTTTTATAAATTTAAAACTTGACTTATGCGTAAAATGGGCTTAAAATATCAATAAAATTATAATACACCTAACACACACCAAGCGGCATTGGGCTAAATCTACCTTCTCGGACCTTGGACCCTTATGGAATGATTTTGGCATGCTTTGGACATAGGTCTTGAAGAGGCGGTAGATCCATCCCCCGAAAAAGATTGGTGTCGGGGAGGAGGCCAACTGGTTTAGGTGCATGTTCCGGAGTAGTAGGTAGGCGACATCGAGAGGTACGCGGTTGTGGATGAAATATAGGACAGTAAGATCACGGAGGTTCACCACTCCCGAGCTATCACGCCTTTGACAAAGGGGGTTGCTAAGGACCCGGTGGATGTAGCTGTAGAGGGTGTCCTGCAACTAGGAGCTCTTCGTGACACTGGGATCGTACGGCCCTTCTCCAATCAGAGCCCATGCCATTTGGCGCATGTTGTTTGGGAGTTCACGGAAACCACCCGTGTACTCCTCTTCAACTGATTCGTCCTCGGTGAATAAACCCACATTTACCCCAAATTGGGCTATGGAGATAGAGAGTAACTGCCCAACACATCGGAACTAAACTCCTTCTTTGTCAAACGGTTCTCCCTTGGCTTTGAACTTGAAAGAACTATAAAACTCCATGTTGTATTCATAAACTGAATGGAGTTTTGTGCCAAGAGCCACCCGGAGTGGTCCCATGACTAGCGTGTTGTACCGGTCCTGTTGCCCCACGGCTTCCAGAGTTTCATGACATGCTTGTTTCGGTGCTTCTTCTAGCCTAGTTTGGAGTATGTCATAGCGAGCTTGGTACTCCCATTCTGATGGTTTGAACTTGAGGAACTTGCTGGCCAATTCTGCAAAAGAGAACCACAAAACAAACAGCATGTTACGATAAAATTTCAGAAAAAACTGAAAACAGGGAGTTGGACACGGCCCCGTGGCCATTGGCCACGCACCGTGTTCAACAAGTTTCCCTGGCCATGCCCCCGTGCTCACTGACCACGCCCCGTGGTCAGGCTTCTGTTCCTTAAAACTTCCATTTTTCGACCCGATTTCGAAAACTTGAAAATTTTTGGTTAAGTAGGGGTGGCTTTCCCCGAAAATGAAACCCCAAGGGCCATTTTTTTCCAAAAACAAACTGTTTCCCCCCATCAATTTTAACTTTTTTCGGTTCAAAAACAAGGGTTTATGGTTTTTACTTGAAATCGGGCAAATCTACGAACAATAATGGTTGATTTACTTCCTATAACATGCATCTACACTAATACTACTAGATCTAAACAAGAATTTGGGGTTTGGTTCGGTTCAAGTTCAAGAACCCTAGATTTTCCCCAAATTTTTGGTGTTAATCTACATGCAAATCGTTAAACTAACTATGGAAGATGATAGAATCATACCTTGTTGATGTTGAACAGAAGGAAAACGTAGAAAATTGCAGAAAATCGCGGAGGAACCAGAGAGTTTTTGAGAAAACGGGCCGTGGTGAAGTGAAGAAATGAGAAAGACAAGGGTTTTATTCCCGTCAGTATGCCGAACACGCCCCCGTGGCCAGCAGACACGGCCCCGTGGGCGGCTAAAAAGCTATATATATATATATATATGTATATATATAGTGCTCGTGTGAGTGACCTGTTTCCCGAAACTGGTTTAGTTACCTTACCGATTTTGAAGCTTTCCCGAAGTCCATTACCTACAAGACATGATGTTAATTTTCAAATATACACAAACCTTTGTTCAATCAAACCTCGACCGCTTGTAGCGAGATCTCTTCCTCATCATCCTCAATGAATCTTTGATAGAGCTTAAGCCTTTGTCGATTGACTTTGAATGGAATTAATCTCGATTGCACCGTGTAGAAAAATATGGGTGATAGAAAAAGGTCCCGACCACCTAGACTTTAATTTTCCGGGAAATAATCGAAGTCGTGAATTAAACAATAGCACTTGATCTCCTACTCGAAATTCATTAGGCTTAATATGTTAGTCATGCAAGTTTTTCATACGTTCCTTGTAAATTTCGAAGTTAGAGTATTCTTGATTTTGTTAATTCGTCTAGCTCGTTTAATTGATAAAATCGATTTTTTCCTTCGGTTTCAATGTCTAAGTTTACGTTTTTTTCATGCCCAGTAAGCCTTGTGTGCTATTTCTACTAGCAAATGACAACTTTTTCCATAGACAAACTTATATGGGGTGGTACCTATTGTTGTTTTATACGCGTTTCGAAAAGGCCGTAAAGCGTTGTCTAGTTTATCGGCCCATTCTTTTTTATTTAATCCTATGGTTTTTTCAAGTATTCTTTTTAAACCTCGATTAGTCACTTCGACTTATCCATTTGTTTGAGGGTGATATGCGGTTGAGATCCGATGATAGACCCAATATCTTGTTAAAATCTTTTCAAGTTGATAATTACAAAAATGGGTACCTCTATCACTTATTAATGCTTTTGGAGTACCGAAATGAGAAAATAGCCTTTTCAAGAATCTCACCACAACTCTTCCATCATTTGTTTGAAGAGCTTCGGCTTCGGCCCATTTTGACAAGTAATCCACAGCGACAAGTATATATCTGTTTCCCTTTGATGGTGGGAAGGGTCCCATAAAGTCTAACCCTCACACATCAAATCACAAACAAGAATGCCATTTTGTGGCATTTTGTTTTTGGAAGAAATATTACCTGATTGTTGGCATGCATCACATATCCTGATAAGACTTTGTGAGTCTTTATAATGGTCAGCCAATAGAATACTGAATCAAATACCTTTCGTGCGGTACTAGCGGCTCCATGATGTCCACCGTACGGACCTTCATGACAGTGGCGGAGAATCGTCCTTGCTTCGCTACCATCTACGCATCGTCGGATAAGTTGATCGGTACACGTTTTGAAAAGATAAGGATCTTCCCAAAAATAATGCTTTACATCGGCAAATAATCTTTTTTTTTTTTCGCGACTATCCCACTAACTAAGTAGTTGGCGTAGTCGGCGTACCATGGTTCTTCTCGGTATTCCACCCTTTCTAAGGATTTCTTTGGGAATTTTTCATTGATGTGCTCGTCCCTAGTTGCCTCCAAAGCTGGATCTTCCAAGTGGGATAGATGATCGGCAGCGGTGTTTTCAGCTCCTCTTTTGTCTTTGATTTCTATGTCAAATTCTTGGAGGAGTAGAATCCATCTGATTAAACGCGGCTTGGCATCCTGTTTTTTAAAGAGGTAACGAATGGCTGCATGGTCTGTATAAACTATCGTTTTAGAAAGAACAAGATAAGAACGAAATTTATCAAAAGCAAATACTACAGCTAGTAACTCTTTTTTCAGTTGTTGGCTACCTGGTCGGGGGTTAAGGGAATGGTTTGGTAAGGTTCTTGCCTTGTTCAGTGTATAGATGTAACACCCCAAAAACGGGTTTGGTAATCAAACCACGTTAATAGTAAAGACGGGTAAATTACCGTTAGTGGTAAAAATTAACCCGGTAAATATTAGGAATTTAAATAAATAAACCTAATATTAATTGGAAAGATGATAAATACTTTGAGAAAACAAAGTACATAAAAATGCCCGAGTTAATGGGACTTAAAATAAAATGGGTTATAACTCCCGGAACCCACTAAGTTAACTAGGAATAATTAACCTAGTTAGTTGTTGTTTAGTAAAACAAGGAAGGAACTTGTAATAATTGACCCATTTATAAAACCTTTAAACTAAGAGGGACTAAAATGGGCAATATGTGAATGAAGTTTATAATTAAAAACAAAACAAAAACCAAAACACACACACAGGGTGTGTTGGTCGATGTCCACAGGAGAAGAGAATGGGGTTCTGTTCAAGAACCCTAAACACTCAAAAATTCAACAAAATCAAAGAGAAATCGAGCCGGAAAATTGGGGCTTTTAATAAAATCGTGATCACCAAGCTCAGGGGATCACAAGGTATGTCGAATTTTGATGTTTGGTGATATTTCGAATTTGTGATAAACATGCATGAATGAAATTCGTGTATGAATTTTGAATTTTATAGTGATATTGATGCGAGTATAAGTCTAGGAACAATCCCTGGATGCGAACTTGTAGAATTGTGCCATAAACTAGTGATTAGTCAACTAATCAAGTATGAGCTAAGTGGGTTTTGATAATTTGATGAAATTGATGTTGTATTGGTGTTTATAAACATCATACTAACTCATATGACTGAACTACTTGAACAAATTAGGGATTTTGTTAAGAGTTCATAAGTGATTAGAAGTGGGTCTTGACATAATAGTTAAAGCCATGGTTATGACGGTCAGAGTGTGTATATGCTTATAATAACTGAAATTACATGTCGATTTTTTATTACTTGAGGTATGAATTGGATGACATGTTAGCTAATTTGGCGTCTCAAAAGATGATGCTCACTAAGTGTTGATAATGTGCCTAATTAAGTCTTGTGAACTTGATAGTGCAATCATATGTGTTAATTGGTGATTTGACTTTTAAAAAGTCAAACCGACCATTAATAAGATCGAATGATAATTTTTGATAGAAAATACGTATGATGTAATAGTCATGATTGACAATGACTAGACTAACCATCTTACGAAATATGATGATAGTTTGACGCCTAACAAGCTAGGTGGAAGCTTGTGGATGAAGCGGGTCAAACGGAGCAAGTACAGAAAGGAAAGCGTGGCATGGATGCAAGGTAAGTGAAATTTACATACTTATGTAGATTACTTGTTTATTCCATACGTTATAAATGCGATAACGATAATACCGAAATTATGGATTTTCGTTAAGATTACCTTGTAGTGTAATCTAATAATGTGGAAAGAGGGTAAAAATGTAAATTAGTCAAGTGTCGACTAATGTAAATCGTGGTTAAAAGGATATCCATGGCGTAAGCCGAAATGGGTTGAATTTGTAAGAAAAGTGTTTAAGAGAAAAAGGATTTGGTAATAAAATCGGGGATGGGATGGATGGATGAATGAATTGGAAATCAAAAACCATGTTTTTGATTAAATAGGTAACGTTGGGCATATAGGCCAAACGGGTCGAATGGTGGTGATAACACCATTTGACATTATCGACTAATGTGGTTGTCAAGTCTTATGTTAACAGGAGCGATTAGCAAATTGAATAATTGCGTCGTCATAGATTGTGTGATAACCAAAGCGAGGTATAAATCGGGTCTATTTGTTGACCCGGGCCAGGTACGCTTATATGAATTTATAGTTAATGATATCCTCGTTAAATCCACCACACATATAGTTGTGATGGAAGATTACTTGATAAGAAATGTAGGATTACGGTGCTAGAAATGAATGAAAGCGATTCTAAGCTTTAAAGTGCTTAAATACCCTTAATGGGTCAAAATAAGAACTTGAGCGTAAACGGTTTTTTTATTGTGTAAGAAACCCGTGATTTGAGATTAATATGATAGGATATATTGAAATTATGAATTTCATGAGTTTAAAGATCAAATAAACATGTTTGTTTGATAAAATCACGAACGGGTCAAAATTTGGTAAAAAGGGTAACGAGCCGAAGACTTAGAAGTCTGAAATTTTGTTAAACCGGATGTTGGATTTTAACTCCATAAGATGGATAATTAAATTACGGACGTATAGGAAAAAGAATCGCGTAAAACGGATGTGTAGATTGAAAGTTATGCACATTTCCGTAAAAAGAATCGGAGCTGCAAAATGCAGCATCAGCTGTAAAACATTCTGCCCTTTTAGCTACCGTAAGTTACAATGGCTACCGTAACTTACGGTAGAGACTGAAGTTGTTACGCTGGGATTGTACTGCCTTACGGCAGCCTCTGAATGCCCAGTGGCTACCGTAAGCTACGGTAGTTCCCAGTATTTTTGTAGAAGTTTTGCATGTTTTAGTTAATCGGATCCGTTTTCGGGCGTAGTTTCGACTATGCGAATTTCTAAGGATCCTAATACACCCTTTACTATTGGGCGGTTTTGGGTTAAAAAATTGGCGTAGCGAAATTGTTTATATGAGTCAAGTAACCATCATAACTAATGTTTATGGGGCCGATTATAAAAGACAAAGAAGATGTCTATTGCGCCCAGTGAGGGGCTCATTGTCTGGCAAAATGAAACTATTCATCTTGTTCAATCTGGTATTCGGACTTGATTAACACTATTAGATCATGTGTGACTAACTCATTTCATGTTTCGTGAAATGTAGGTTTATGTAGAGTGTCGGATGATGATCAAGCTCAACGAAGAACCGAACACACGAGATCAAAGCTTCCGCGAATAGTTTCGTCGTCACATTTTAAACGGCGAATTAAATTACAAAATGTTGGAATGTTTTATTTAGTAAAATGTTTTAACAAACTCGCATTTAAAAGTGTATATTTAATCTTAATACACTATTATAATCGAAATTTATTGAATAATTGATTAAAATGGATTGAGGGCCTTACAAGTTGGTATCAAAGCCTTGGTTTAAGAGATTCAAGTATGGTGAAGAAAACCATGCTTGGACTTAAACCTTATGCTCTTGATAAAGTTTGGTGTTCGGTTTGAGGCTTGATCGCAAATTTGGTAAGTACATGTATGTTAATGGTTAACGTGTTAAGGTGTTGTAAACAACACATAGGGTTATCGTGTAATACACGTTACCTCAATTAAATGATTGATATAGTTGACTAAATTATGCGCGTGGACACGTATAGTAGAAAAAGCCTTGTATTATTATAAGGGCAATTATTGAAATTGACATTACTAACTTTTGTGATTGTTTTAATTTAAGGACACTCGCGTCTGAAGATGACGAGATTTGAACGAATTGCGGATATGATAATGGAACGGTCCGAGGTATGACAAGAAGAGCATACTCATCAAGGATCTAAATCGCGTAACGATCGCCAATAAGTAATGGCAAGGAAAGCCCGTTAGGGCAAGCATTTACCAGGTGCGCATTTTAAATTATTACGTGAAAAGTAATATGCAACAAATACGTAGAGATTGAAAGTTGCGTATGTAGATTAAAAACTTGGAAAAAAAACCCGAATAGAAAATCTATCCGGGATATTGTTTCCAAGAGAAACAAATAGAGGTATTACTTACATGGGGTGTAATATGAAAATTATGAAAAGGTCATGTATGCCAGGTGTTGATCGCTTACTCTGGCCAAGTAAGTGATGAGCACGTGGTACCATGAACTTTTTATGATGGACATACTTACATCCGATGTAGTAAGGACAGGGTAAATGGGACAATTTAAAAGTACCCAAATGAATCAAATGAGCAAAATATTTGATAATAATGTCAACGCACAGCCGGGTGACGGAAGCGTATTACATTAGGATAATGAGCCCGAGTGAAGGGACAAATATTAATGTAAAATGACTAAGATATACATTGGGAGGGGTGTACTTACACTCGAACCCGGAGAATGCAAATATGTAAAACGATTAAGATATGCATTGGGAGGGGTGTACTTACACTCGAACCCAGAGAATGCAAATATGTAAAATGACTAAGATATGCATTGGGAGGGGGTGTACTTACACTCAAACCCGTAGAATGCAAATATGTCTCTTAACGGGCCGTTTTTTGTAAAACGTCAAACTTGAGGACAAAGTCGGAATATAAAAGTGAAGCGAAGTCTTAATGCATACCGGGAGGGTTGCAATAATAACGACTTCGGTAAAACACCTGGTTGATGGGTAAGGATTTAAACACACGTGTAGACCGAGAAACGGGAACTCGGATGGAAAGTTAAAAGACTCGGGTTTTTAGTCACGACTAAAAGACGACAAGATGATGTAAATATAAATTTTGATAAATCATGTTCAACTATTTTAAAGTTGAATGGGTCGAACAAAGAATGAATTTTGACATCCATAAATGTTAAAATTTCACATGAATAAGTTAAACTGGTTGAATATAATATAGTGCCAGATGGCATGAGTAAGCGCAAGCGGGATAACGATAGCGTTAAAGGCAAAAGAATAATGAGCCCGGTAATGGGACATAATCAAATACGAATATATGTAAACTAGATAATAGGGAGCATAAGATGAACCGACACATAAATGACGTGAGAAGTCATAAAGTCAGAAAATTTGTCCGGAAGAAAACAAATGTAGCCTTAGACTACGGTCAAGGTCAAAGGAAATACCAAGACGAAAATAAATGGTTTTGAACAAAAAAAAAAGGTACCTTAACGCTATATACATATATAGGTGTATATACCTTTGAATAAAGACTTGAATAAAAGATGATCTTCGGGATTATCATAACCTACGAAATTATAAATAAGGCTAAGGTCTACGGGACCAAAAAGATCTTCGGGTCGCAAATAGAAAGAAACGAATTGTTGGGGGTTTTCACCTTAATAAGGTAAAAAGGTGAAAATATAAAGAAATAGCCTACGAAGCTAAGTGAAAGAAGCTACGGGTCAATAGTATAAAACAAGGAAACTGGTTGTAACTCCCCGTGTCACACCCCGAAATATCAGAGCTTGGCGTGACTGGACCGTATCTTCATTGCACAGCGGAAGCAAATAAGCTAAGACTTCTAGAAATTGAACGCCTGCTAAGTACTCGAATTCCCATGGGTTCTCCTATTCCAACCGTTCCATAGTTTTGAAAATGAAACCTGAGAAAGAAACACGCGAAAAATCAACATAAAGTTGAGCGAGTTCATAGTTTGCTTTGAAAAGATTTAAAATAAATCTTTTTGATAA
>JARYGA010054351.1:0-15471 GCA_030545235.1 Helianthus tuberosus | reverse complement strand
TCACAAACTCATAAGCAAACATTTCTTATGCAACAGGGAGAGTACCACATGAACACTAGGTACATGAAATTTCACAATTTAAATTCTTTTAACTTTTGATGATCAGTCAAATCTTCAAGAACAGTTAGATTTTTAATTTTAAGAAAAACAAATAAACACACTATTTTTGGATTTTTGGTTTTATAGAAAAACAAGACACTATTTTTTGTATTTTTGAATTTTTCTATATTTTTTTTAATTTAATTTAATTTTTTTTTTGATTTTTAAGAGCAAGAAACAAATAAGAACTCAAAATATAAACAACTACCATAATATACATTTACAATTGCAATGGGATCAAAATTCGTTCTTAGGCAGACTAAGGAACACTTTTCAGTACGAGCCTAATCAAACTGGTCTATGCGATTGCCAATATGTTTGTCCACTTAAACT
Source organism: Helianthus tuberosus (assembly GCA_030545235.1). Classification (NCBI taxonomy): domain Eukaryota; kingdom Viridiplantae; phylum Streptophyta; class Magnoliopsida; order Asterales; family Asteraceae; genus Helianthus; species Helianthus tuberosus. Next base: position 15,039 of record JARYGA010054351.1, on the reverse strand, counting down.
TTAACGCTCAACTTTCAAATTTTTTAACTTCGTGATATGCTTAAGGTAATATTATACTATTATACCCGTGTGTCCCACTCCAAGGCATACCCCCGCGATCAAGGTAAGCACAACGATTCATCGTAGCAGGTGAGTATACTGATGTCATCCTTTAAGATATCCTGACTGTGTCTAGGTCTGCATATAATCTGTTTTATCATGTTTTGATTTCTTTAACAATGAACACCCAAATAAATACTAATCAAATCCTGGAAATATAAACAGCACACTTTATCATGCAAGTATCTTCCCTACCACATATTTCACAAGTCCAATCCAGATTTCTGAAATCTTAACTGGGAATAGGTTGAGAAGAGAACAGAATAGATCTTTTGCAGAGATGGTATAATATACAGATCAAATGAGTTTTTCTCAGTTTGATATAGGTTTCTTGGGTTTCTTTTGGGCACTTGAGGGCCTCTTTCGGGTGTATAATTGATCTACAGAGCGACAACGTACAGCTAGGTCAGCATGTATCTGGATGCAGCAGAAGCTGACGTTGCCTAGCACCTCCAGGTCAGCATATATCTGGATGCAGCAGAGGAGGTACACGACTTTTTCAGAGAAGATTTCAGAATCAGATCAAAATTGTGTGTATCTGTTAGTGCATTTATCTGTCTATCGCCTCCGTCAATCTAGTCCGTAGTGGAAAACTGAAGAAAACGAGAGTTACTTTGTTATTTTAGAATTAGTTAGTCAAAAAGGCAAGGTGGCATAATTGTAATTAATGGGAAACCTCATTAAATGCCTTGACCTATAAATAGATCTCTAGAGCTTTTAGTTTAGAACTTTTGCCATTTTCACATCTTGGAGAGCTAAAGGCTAGAGAGAGAAAGCTAGAGAGAGAAAGTTTATTGTTAGTGATTCAGGTGCTGTACGTTATCAGAATTTATCAAAGAATCACGTTTATATTACGTCATGTGTGTTTAGGTCACGTTCGTGTACGGATTCCGCACGTTTCACGTTCGTTTCGCAATCGTATCGGAGTCAAACCGGTCCTAACAAGTGGTATCAGAGCAAGGAGCTCGATTGTGTTGATCAAACAACAAGATTCGTACCAGATTACAACGTTTTCAGATCTGAATCGCATCATTTCTTCTTCATCTATTTTTCTTTCACGTTTTTGATGGATTTTCGACAAATTGAACGGGATTTAACGGTCCGAATTGGATGATTTTCTAGTATATCGTGCGAAAATAGTTGATTAACAACCCTACCAAGTTTCAGATCAAAACTCCAAGTAGTTTAGGAGTAATCTGAATTTTTGTGTCTGAGTTCGTAACTTTCAGCACTATTTCGCTTGAAACAGGGAGATTTCGCTTGAAAACATTAACTGTTTGAAGCGAAATAGTTAAGTTCGCTTGAAAATCCTTATTTCAGCAAGATTTCGCTTGAACAGAATAACATCTGATTTCGCTTCAAGTAATAGTCATTGATTTCGCTTCAAGTCAGAATATATGATTTCGCTTCAACTGATTATATTGAGATTTCGCTTGAAGATTTAACACTTGATTTCGCTTCAAGACAGAATACCTGATTTCGCTTCAACTGATTAACAGCTGATTTCGCTTGAAAGCTGTTGATTAGCTGATTTCGCTTGAAAACTGTTGTCTAACTGATTTCGCTTCAAGCTGATTGACTGATTGATTTCGCTTGAAGTTGTTGGTTAAAAGATTTCGCTTGAAGTCCGATTTCAATTCAACTTGGGATTTCGCTTGAGTTTGCTATTTTGCTTGAAAAGTGAAATTTCGTGTCGAGAACATTTCACGGATACCGAGTGTCAGTCTATTTTCAGTTTATTTGATATTGATTGTACTGATTGTGTTTATTTGTGTGATTCAGGTTTGCATTATGGCTGAGGAATTCTTCAACACGTTTTACAACGCGTTCGCAACCGAATCGTCTGAGGCTTCAAATATTACACCAAAAACTATTTCTAAAGTGCTAAATGAAAATATCAAGAATGATAATTTTTACGGAACTCATTCAAAGCCACCAGCTCTTGATAGCATTGAGGATTATACATGGTGGAAAGAACGTTTTATCAACTGGGCAAAGGCGTATGCTCATGAAAGTTGGTTTTGTTTGGAGTATGGGTATGAAAAACCAAAAGACGATAAAGGCGAAGATCTTGTTTTCAAGAAGTTTACTAGAGAAGATAAAGCTGAATTTGGAGCTGAACAGAGAATGATAGCATTGATCCAGTCCGCAATCAGAAATGATATCTTTGCTTTACTAACTCATGACGGGTCATCTAAGTCTGTCTGGGAAGCTTTACGTGTTAAAGCTGAGGGGGGTAAACAGATTAAAAAGAACAAAATCGCTTTATTAAAGAAAGAATTTGATCTGTTTGATAACATAAAAGGAGAGTCGGTGAGACAAATGATTGAGAGATTCTGTCATCTAAAAATTGAATTGGAAAGATTAGAGATAAACAAAACAAGAGAGGAATTGATAGACAAAGTGATTGAAGCGTTACCACGAGCTGATCAGTGGCAAACGTTTCTTTTTATTTTGAAAAATGATGTTGTGTATGATAATATTACTCTTGATGCTTTGTTTGAAAAGATTGAAAGTCATGATTTGGAGTTGCAGAAGCAAAACAAGATGACTGATTCTTCACATCAACAGAACGTTGGCTTGTACTACAAAAGCAGTGTGCTTTCTGATAAAGGCGTTGGTTCACCAAAAACAGCATTTAGTGGTGAAAAGATGAAAGAACCAACAACAACGTCAACAAGTCATCATTCTGGATACCATTCATCTTCAAAGACAAATTCTGACGATTCTGAAGAAATTATGTGCAACATTGCTCTTAAACTGAAGAATTCTCCTGCAATGAGCATCAATGCAGCGAAGCAGCAAATGAGTTTCCTTGCATCTGTTTTGGAGTCATATGAAGGTCTAGTAGCTGGCAAAATTGGAAATTCCGAATTGACCAAAGAAGACTACGACCAGATTGATCCGGAAGAGATGGATCTCATTGACATCCGTTGGTGTTTAGCTAGTTGTATTCGAAGAGCTCAGAGGTATATGGAGATTACCGGGAAACAATCACTTGGAGGTGCTTCAACAAAGCTTGGATTCGACAAATCCAAAGTGACCTGCTTCAAATGCAAGCAAAAGGGTCATTTCAAAAGAGAATGCAGAAATTCTGAAGTTGGTGAAGGAAGTGAACGTCCTTTCAACGATGATTATTATCGAAAGGCGATTTACCATCGAAGCAGAGAAGAACCAAAGTTGATTGAAGATAAGCCGAGAGAAAAATCAAGAGCTTATGCTGTAATTTACGAGGATGAAGGATATGATTGGAGTGAGGTTCTTCCAATAGATGATATTGTTGATGAAAAGTTCAAAGCTAAAGCCAAACAGGAAGAATTAAGTAAACATTATGCTCTTGTTGCTGAGATTCAAGATGAAAACAAAGACAAAGACATTGCTGAAGTCTATCAAGAAAAAGTTGAGATCAAAGAGAAAACTCGGGAAGAGATCTTAAGTGAGAAGACTTACAGAGAAAGAAATGTGGTTTTAAATAGAATGGATGATATGCAGGAGGAGTATGAGATGGCTGTCGGTAGCAAACGATGGGATAAAAAGAGAGAATGTTACTATAACAGAGAAGGAGAACCAGTTGTTCCCAAGAAAGACATAATTTTCGATGATGTTCTTCTTGCAGTCCCGTTAAGAGCTGAATACTATAGAAGAGTATTGAAAGATGACAAATATGCTAAGCAATATGAAAAGGATATCAGATATGCCATGTTATCGTGTCTGAGAAAAAGGGATGAAGAGAGAATGAAGAAGAATGTTGAAGAAATGGTGAATAATCTGAAGAAAGTTGCTGAAGAGGTTAAAACAGAAATTGTTGAAGTTGAAGCTGTGAAGGAAATCAAAAGTGAAGAAGTTGTTGTGAATGAAGAGGTGAAGATAGAAGAAATAGAAGAAAAGAATGAGAATTTGAAAGTTGGTGATGCTGGTAATGAAGTTAGTGTTGAAAAGAAGCAAGATGTTGCTGAGCAGACAGAGAGTGCTGAAAACATCGAAGTGCCAATTACTGAGGTAAATTCTGATTCTAAAAACTTAAAACAGATTGATCAGTGCAAGAAATGCATGGAACCGTGCAAAGCTTGTACTGAAAAAGATGAGCAATTTAGAACAAGAGATCTTGAGTTCACAAAAATTGAAAAGATTTTCAAAGAAAAATGCAAAGAAATGCTGGAAAAAGAAAAAGTTTTTAAAGAAAATGATGAAAAATTTTCAGAAAAATGTAACAAATTAGAAAAGGAAAATGAAGTTTTGAAAGAAAATGTTTTGAAAATGACAAATGAATGTGAACAAAAGGAAATTGCTTGTCAAGAAATGAAAAAGGAATATGACTCAATGAAATTAGCATATGATATTATGAAAGAGTCATACGACAAAGTGAAAGATGAAATGAAATATGCTCAATCTAGAATGAATTATATGTCTGAAACAACTAAAGAGCTTAAACGAATGTATTCTATAAAACAAGATGTTGTTAATTCCTATATTGAGGATGTTGCTAAGCTAAAGCGACAGATTGCTGATTTAGAACAGGATAACAACAAGTTAAAGAGTTACCACGTGTCGTCATATGTGCTTGAACGAATTTTCAATATAAAACCGGGTGATGGTGAGTCTGAGCAAAACAAGAAAGGTATTGGTTCAGAGTTTCATCAAGTTCCACCACCGGGAAAATTTGCATTTTATGATGAGGAAAAAGTCGAAAAAGCTTTCAACATGGTAGATCAATTACCAGACAACATTGACATAACCTATTCCAAATCTGATGATTCTCATGATTCAGAGGTGGTAGGTAAAGTTGTTGAAAGTGTGTTGAAAGAAGAGTCGGTTGATACAGGTAAATCTGAATCACAGGATGAAGATGAAGGAAATATTCATGATGGTTATCTGAAACACACAAAATCCGAGGAAAATTTGAATGATGATTCAAAAGGATTGGTTTATACCATGATTGGATCGGACAAATTATTCTTAGATGTTGTATTCCCGATTCAGAATGTGATTTCAGAAAAGGTTGACAAAGTTTTCAAAATGGTTGAGATTGAGAAGTCTGAGATTTCAAAGTTTGTCGGTAAGAGTCATAGAGGTTCGTATAACAAACCTGGTTTCAAAAAGAAGAACATGAAGGCTGGGTTGGGTTATAAGAAGAAACAACATCAAAACAAAAATGAAATGCCGAATTTTCAAACAAAAATGAATTTTGTTCAAGGAGGCAGTTTAGAAAAAGAAAAAGAATTCAAAATGAAACAGTCTAATGATGAATTTTTTGCTCTAAAGAAAAAGCAACAACCACAAGTCAAAGATGTGTCCATGAGAACATGTTTCAAATGTGATCAAAAAGGACATCTTGCACGCAAGTGTCCTAATCTAAAACCTGTGGATGTTGACAAAAAGAAGTTTGATGCTGAGAAACAAAAATCTGAGATTGTGAGACAAAGGTCAATCAGATTTGACTCCAAACAAACTTGGAGGTACAACACAAACAAGTTTGCTTCGAATCAAAACTGGAAATCAGACCCAAACAGGTTTGATTCTAGACAAATTTGGAATTCTCACACACCCAGATTCAGAACAACACAGAGTTGGAAAACAACTGTTGATATGACAAAACCTCAAGAGTTTTGGAAACCAAAAGTCGTTGTTCAAAATCAAAATGTTCAAAAAGATTCACATTTTTACAAACGTGGAACACCAAAAGGTCAAACATGGAGTGTTAAGAAACATGTTGATTTGGTAAACGATGAGAAAATTGAAGTTAAAATTGAGAAAGTTTTTGTGAAAAATGACAAAGAATTTCCAGCATTGAATGAAAATTTTTGTGTTGAAATGCCTAAGGTTCAACAGACCTGGGCTAAATTGTTCAAGTAATTCAAGTAGTCTGAATGTGCAGGTGCTCAACAAATCTGAAGATTGTGAAATTGGAGGTTGGAGCAGCCTGACACAACAAGGAGAGGAGGCTGCTGGATCCTGTGTTGGTTGAAACAGGAAGTTTATATGTTTTCTGTAAATAAATAAACAATATTTTCAAAAACCCTAAAAATTGAAAAATTTGAAAAACCAAAAATATGTGTTGATTGAATATGCCGAAACCCTCACGGCTGAACAAACATGATTACTTTCACCAGATTGAAAAACGGTTTTCAAACTGTTAAGATCAATGTGTTGTATATCATGGGGGTATGTTATATTTTCTGTAAAACAGAGCATGAGATGCAGAAAATGGATGGCGAGACAAAGCTATCAGTAGTGGTTGTCAAATTTTCTTTATATGATTTTGCATTTTAGGGGGAGTAATGTTGTTAGAAAATACAAAAAAATTTGAAAAAGTCAAAAACATGATAAAATTCAAAAATTTGAGTTTTTGCGTAAAAAGAGGAAATGATAGTACATCAGTAGACAGTTACAGTATGCTAAAGAAATGGAAAGTTTAAATGTGTTAAACGATCTCACCGTGGATGTGTCGGTAGGTTTTTATACATTTAGTAAACTTTTTCGGGATATAAACCTAAATTCAAACTTACTTATTTCGTGGGGAACACTACTTGGATATATAGGTAACCCCTGAAATCTCGTTTGAAAGGTCTCTTAATCTGATATACTAGGTCTTTATACTCAATGATGTCTGGGGTATTATTCCGGGACTTCTGCTGAACGGTAGTTCTGACCTAGTCCCTGGCTAATACTTGCTGCAATGCTTGAAACACAGCATTAAACCCTCAGCATGCTGAAACAATTAAATTGATATATGCTGCTGTTGTAAGCAAAAAGATCCTCTAAAGGGGACATACCGAAAAGTCGAAGCTGATATCTCTCTGCGTATACGGAAGTATCGACCTGAGATCCCTCGGCCCTCGCATACCTAATTTATATACAGATATCATTGTAGTATACTCACCTGTAAGACTGATTATTGGGATTCTGGATACGGGAGTATATTCAAGAGGTGGGACACATGAATGGGTTTAAGTTCTTAAAATACCTAATTCGTATCCTGAATCAGTTGAACTTTGTATGAAAATTTAAGTGGATCAGTATATCGACAATCTAAGTGAATTGTTTAATGCGTAATGTGATTTTAAGCTCAACGGTACTTGTGACTTGTCAAAAACTGATATGATCCTCTAACGCATACTCAAACAAAAATATTGTCTGTAAATATGTTTGTACATATTTCTTTATTGCTTTATATTTTCAGAAAAATACAAAAAGATTTTGATTTCTGCTTTATTCTCGACGACCGATATCTGAGTGCTGAGTTTCAAAATCTAAGTAAGCTGATTGTGTTTCTGAAAATAAAACAAGTTCATTAAATTGAAACTTGATTTAAATTCAAAAATTTCAAAAACAGTTTGTGATATCTCCAAGGTCATTAGTTTGGACTTGGATGATTAACTGTGAGGGATTTGGATGCTTATATTGTTATAGAGCTAGTTTCCGATTCGATTCGATGAAATTGCCAAATTCATGAAAATTGTTTGTTTAGAATGTTTGAGTGAGCCAGGTTACAATTCCTGGATAGTTGAAATTTGAAATGCTGTTACTTATAAATGTTTGAGTGATTGCAGATGAGATTCCAGACTACGATTCCGGAAGCTGAGTCTAAGGGGGAGTCTGAAGATGAGCTCAAAGCAAGGGGGAGCTTGTATACGGAAAGCAAGGTGTCGATCCCAAAGCACGGAAGCTTAACGAAAGGGGGAGCCTGATGAAGAAAAGAGGAAAAGCTGAAACTGAAGACAGATCCACCGGGATTCTGTTCGAGAAGATTCAAAGAGAGAAAGAGAAAGAAAAGTCGCTACGAGCTTGACTACAGCAATATCCAAGGGGGAGTCTGTTAGTGCATTTATCTGTCTATCGCCTCCGTCAATCTAGTCCGTAGTGGAAAACTGAAGAAAACGAGAGTTACTTTGTTATTTTAGAATTAGTTAGTCAAAAAGGCAAGGTGGCATAATTGTAATTAATGGGAAACCTCATTAAATGCCTTGACCTATAAATAGATCTCTAGAGCTTTTAGTTTAGAACTTTTGCCATTTTCACATCTTGGAGAGCTAAAGGCTAGAGAGAGAAAGCTAGAGAGAGAAAGTTTATTGTTAGTGATTCAGGTGCTGTACGTTATCAGAATTTATCAAAGAATCACGTTTATATTACGTCATGTGTGTTTAGGTCACGTTCGTGTACGGATTCCGCACGTTTCACGTTCGTTTCGCAATCGTATCGGAGTCAAACCGGTCCTAACAGTATCGGGACACCATACAGACATTCAAATAGAAATGAGCTAATTCCAAGTGACTTTCTTTCCTGGGTTCATGTACAATTTTAGTTCTGAACAGAAGAACAGCCAAGATATCCCCGGATGATACAACAATATAAAGACCCAAAACCTCAGATGTTGGCTATCTATCAACGCAAGATTTAAGACCATAAAATCATACGCCGTTGGTATGTTACCCACATGGTACATAGTTCGTTATGTTTATATCACTTAGTATCTTTTATCATGATGAGCGTCAAGCCTATCGACATATCGCAGTAGATCCTAGTCTTTTCAGCTATGGCACCTTACATGTGTTAGTCAAACCCTTTAACACGAACATTTATTTCACTTCCCATATCATGCAATCTTTCTTTTTGGCTTTTTCATTTTTCAAATGTTTTTGTATTTTTTTCATTTTCTCCCCCTAAATTCTATATCTATCTATATGTTCCTCTCCCCCCTAAATTTGTGCATAAATCTTGTATTTTTGCGCAAATTTACCATTTACTGGAGAAAGGACAATTTATATACAAAGTAATGAACCAAGAAAGAAATATTTTTGTTTAACCGTTCCGTCATTAGATTGAAGACTAATCAAAATTCAAATCAAAGTACTGAATTTAAACGGTACCTTTTGCTGATCTTTTCTTACTTCTCTAATCTCCTCCAAAGGAAACATATCATCTGTAAAAAAAAATTTGAACTTTTTGCAACAGTGAAATGTTACCCGTTTTTATCTCTGGAACAACCGCTATCAACATTCCAGAGATTGTCAACAACTCCTCCTTGGTTGTTCCTGAAAGGTAAGGAGATTAGTAAGACATGGGTACCCAGGCCATCGTGGTCCTGGGTTTTCCTGAAGCATCAAAGTAAGACACTTCTTTCAAACACATGTCCCCTTTCGTTTCAAGGATTGGAGACGTTGCTGCCTTGGATTTGGGTTTCCAAATCTGTTTCGGTTTAACAAACATGTTTGTTGCCTTCGGTTGAGCAACTTTAACTGTTTCAGGTTTGTTAGTTTTAGAAACACGTTTTTGTTCCTGAAAAGCTTTGCGTTTGTTTTTGGCAGCGTTCCAATCCCCATCAGAAGGTTTAACCTTGGGATTCACATTCTTCATTGCCTTAGGTGAAGATACCTTCATCGGCTTGGAATGGTAGTTATCCTTTGATGTAACCTTCTGATTTTGCATATAATAGGGTACATAGGGACGATGTGTGCAGTTTCGAGCAATGTGACCAGCAATGCCGCAATTGAAGCATGTTTGTCTCTTCATGTAGAAAGTATTCTGATCAGCTGGATTTGCTCTTACAGGCCCTGAAGGACGAACCGGTCCTTTCTATGCTTGTTTGTGTTGCACATTTCCCGCAGACGAAGATGAATTGGGATGTCTGTACTTGTCATTTACAGGGGCCTTCTGTGGTGGAGATTTCTTTTGATTCTTCTTGCTTTGCTTAGACTGCAAGTCTTGTTCAGAAATCTCACCAGTCTTTCCGAAAGCTTTGTTAGCACAATCAAATGCATATTTATCACATTTGCCATTACTGACTGGCTTAACAAAGACATTTTTCACAACACGGGCCTTTTGAGGACTATTGCTGCCCGTTGAGGACTGTGGAGAGCCTGATCGTCTATGATGTTTAGACTTCTTATTTCCGCGTCCTTTACCTGCTCGCTTCGGCTCTTGTTGCTTGATCTGAACCTTTTCATCATTAACCGAAGGTTCAGATTGTTCAGCTTGCGCACTTGGAGCCTTGTTCACGTTAGTCTTCACTTCTTCCTTCATGTCGTCAGCTTTGACAGAATCGGAGAATTCTGGTTTATCAGATGAAACACCAGAAACTTCAGTAGAAACTTCAGCTGAATCATCAGATGAATTATTAGCACAAGACGGTTCTGCACATGACACCCTTGAGCTGAATTCACTAGAATCAACTGATTCCAATTTCTCAGAATCAGCTGCTTCAGGTGATTCGTATTTGGAATCAGATGGTTTAACTGGCTCATTCATTTCGTTTGCCGATTCAGTCTCTGTTACGCAAGCATCAACGTTTTCGCCCAAATCATCAGGCCTGAAATTAATCATAGAGTGAAAAAATGAGCCAAAAATGTCACACACATGAGAACTTGATGCTTGTTCATCTCCAACGACACCTTCAACTTTAACTTCATCTGCAGGGGAAGACGAAGCATTAGGATCAAAAGTACCCTTTGAAACAAAATTTACCGAAGGAGTCGCTCGTTTATCAACAGGTCTGCTGTTGATTGATGACTTATTGTTTTTGGGACCATAAGTCATTCTACTCTCATTCATCATCTCCTCCTCAGTCATGGGTAAATAAGTATAATTGTCATTATAAGGAGGAGGAGCCTGATTAAAACCCAAACCACGCCCTTTATTTTCCTTGTATGCGAGCTGTTGATCACACAAGTTTTTGACTAATTTACTGGAAGAATCAAATTTCTTAATATTAAGCTCATTTATTTGATATCTATCTCTGATATCTTCCAGTTCCTTAGTCACAGCGCACAGTTTCTCCTGAACATATAAGAGTTGAGATGATTTCACACTTACATCATCCTTGAGTTTGACGATGTCTTTTCGCTGAGCTTCAATCTTTTCTTTATAAAGTTTTTCGTTTTTTGATAAAGTAAAGTTTTTATTTTTGATATCTTGATAATCTTGAATCAACTCAGCATTGTGTAACCGATATGCCTCATTTCTTTCTCTACACTCAGGAGTGCAAAAGACAGAAAGTATCTCTTCACGATCACGAGTAACTTCTTGAGCCAGGGGTTTGTTAAACTTAAATGCTGAATTTTGTGTGGATGAGCAAACTGCAGCAGATGTGTTGCATTGAGTAGACTGTTTGTCAGCATTGTCATATGATTTGATGATTGAGATTAGCTCATCCGACTTCATTTTGTAACAATCGGTTGTCACTATTATCTGATTAACATTGGTAAACCAACTACAGTTTGCCTGATCTGGAATCTCTTTTATAGCATCCAGAAGCTTTCTGTTACTAAAATGAGTAGACACCACCATCTCTGCCTTCTCCATTTTAGAGATTAGTTCAGCAAACCGACCTGTAAGTGCTTCTATAGATTCACCATATGAGTAACTGAATCCTTGGAGTTCCTGCTCAAGCACCTCTCTCTTAGAAGACATTTTAAGATGTGATCCCCAAAAAAAATTGATTCCCGAAAATGTGCGTTTTACCGAAACGGAGTGTTAAAACTGTGGCCACACACTTGTACAAATTGCACACTTGGAATCCTGTATACTATTTCCTCAACGTAAGCCCAAAGCGAGAACCTGTGTACTTGCTAACTCAAACCCTTGTAGGTGAATGAACCTACTTTCTGAACCGCACCACAAAACCTGTCAAACTTTTCACAACCAAACAAACTTTTTCTCCTTTTTTTTTTTAATAATTTAAACAATTTTTTTTAAATAGGATATAATATATACTATTATAATTAAACAATGATTATTATTATTATTATAACAATGATTGACTAATGATAACCTAATGATTGATTATTATTATTAATATAATTAAACCTAATGATTAATATTATTAAAAAAAAACAAAGACTGTAGTATGTCTTCTTCTTCGATAGAACCCAGCAAAACCCTAAATAATGTTCAGCCGTCACACCCTTCTCTCTTCCGTTCCCGGCTACAGACCAAAACCAAAAAGATGTCAGGTGGTAGTTTCAGGTCCGACGACAATGGAGTGTGATGGTCGCCGGAGATGATGATCGGTGATGGTGAAAGTGATGATGAAGCACGGTGACCGGAGAAGATGAAGGAAGGTGGTGATCGGAGTTGGCGGAGATTGATGGTGCACGATGATGACGATAGCGACTCTAGAGCTAGAAGACGACAACTCTAAATTAGACTAAGGAACGTGGTTGCGAGTCGGACGAGTCGAAACGGTGGTTGCGACTCGTAATCGAGGTTGCGAGTCGAAACCAAACAGGATGAGCCGAAACTGATGATGATTGCGAGTCGAAACCAAACCGAAACTGATGATGTTGGGAGTCGAGACCGTGAAAATTGATGACTCGAGACCTTACTTCTGATTGCGACTGGTGATGTTGATGTTGTATTTGTTGTGACTCGGAACAACTCACTTGACTCGAGACCAGTGGAGGTTGCGAGTCGGGACCGTGAAACCGTGAAGAGTCGAGACCTCAAAGAAGATGATGATGATGAGTCGAGACCGGCGATGAAGATGTGCGGAGTCAAGACCTTGAATGATATGTTGTCGGTTGCGACTCGGAGGTGTGCTGATCACAGTTGTAAAACAAATTTCCGAAAATTTTGAAATGATGAGATCCTTTCCTTTTTTTTTTTAATTAAAAAATATGCGACAAAAACTCTTTCCAAATTTTAAAAAATTGTTTAATCTTTTAACAGTTTCTGAAAAGATCAAGAAAGCAGATATCTATTATTTTCTTGAATCTTGATGAACACTCATGCAAGACCCGAAGAACACAATGAACATGAAACCAAAAATTTCAAGTTTTTAAAACAATAGATTGCCCAACCTCGATCCAAAACCCAAAAAACAATGATTAAAAGCGAAATATGAACTTGAAACAGTTTTAAACATCAGAAACTTCGTACCAAAACAGATTCGAAAAACACAAATCCGAGCCGAAAATTTTAGTTTTTCAAAATCTTGAATCTTTGATATCACACCGAGCCTAGAAACAGGTTCTGAAGGCTCTGATACCACTTGTAAGTCCCGTGAAACGGATCTTTCAATGATATCAAACAATCACCAAGTTTGTGCGGAATCCAAACTTGGTGAGATTCAAGAAAAACACGAAAATATGAAGAACAAACCAAATACGAAGAACACACCGAATCACTTTCAACACTTGCACACGATTCTATTACTTTAACAAGCAAAACCGTCTAGTACAAGTGCTCACAAAATCGCCTCCCTCTCTAGCTCTCTCTAGGAATTGTAACTATGAGGTTCCAAAAGTTCCAACCTAAAAACAAGTTAGAAACTTGTTTATATACTAACTCAAGCCCAAGTCCCTACATGGGCTCCCCTTGGGCCTGCTTGGCCCACATGGCCTAAAGCTTGGCCCAAGTGACCTATAAAGGTCCACAACCTAATATAAACTAACCCGGTAAGACCCAGTTCATAACCATAGCTTGTTGTATTAATTTGATGCGTCAGTCTCACACTTTAGGGCCTAACAGATTTCACAAAACAAAACGTGATACATATATATATTTAGTATATATTTTTCACAACATCACTTGTATAAGTGTTTATGATTATTTTGTGAACTACGTAAATATTATTTTTAGGGTAAAAATAATATTACTGAGTATTATTTTGGGAAAATCACATGTATTAAAGTATAATATTTTTTAGAAGAATATTTATATTTTGAAAGTTGGAAATAAAATATATTTTAAGTGAGACTTAATAATATATTTCGAAATTATACGAACACACATGTATTAAATCCCCCATCCTTGGGAAGGAAAAATGACTACCAAGTATATACAGAATGTAAACACGAAATAGTTGCCTAACTATTTCCTAAAAACTTAAACCATAAAGCTAAGGCACGGCCGTCCGTCTAATAGAATTAGTACGTGTAGGTCGTCATACAGCTGTTTGATTTGGAGGCATACTTGGTAGAGACGCACCACGGTGAGTTCATGTCCCCCTTTTCTCTAACTGTTTTCAGTTTTCTTAACTACGGGGGTGAAATACATGTTACTTCGATTACAAGTACTTTATACATGGTATGGTTAGCGTAAGGAGGTTTACTACCTAGATCATGTTAGTGGGTAGGAGCAATATGAGGCCATTAGTCCTCATGGCAGGACCGAGGGACAGGAGCGGTAGATCTATCTGGGTGTAGCGAGCCCAGCCCCAGGCCAAACTAGAAACGGACCTCGGGGTGACTTTGTCCACATACTAATGCCGTGGCGAAATCTGCTAGGTTTGAGTCTCCCTACTTGCACTTCACATATATCAGTGGCCTTGCAAACCATTGGTGATCTCAATTCCCTTATTTGCTACATACCAAGACTATTTTTATACTCACAAAGGTTTATTTACTCACTTACACATGAACTCGCTCAACATTATTGTTGATTTTTCAACTTACATGTATTTCAGGAAATTAAAGGATCTGGCGCGGTATGACGCGTTTTCCCGCTGCACTAGTTACGAGGTCATCCGGGTTTGGGGAATGTGACTCTTTCCTGGACAAGTCACAGTCCTTGAACTATGCTTATGTTATGTTGAGTTTGTTGAACAATGTTTATGTCGTTAGAATGTGTTTCCGTTAAGACAATGTTATTGTATTTGGTTTTTAAAACTTAATTAAATGGATGATCTTGCATGGTTTTATTTCATATAGCTTTGTTATGGTTAAGCTATGGTATTAAGAAGTCACACCAAATTAACCACGCTTCCACAAAGCCAGGGTGTGACAGCTTGGTATCAGAGCTCTGATCATAGCGAACTAGGATTCCTTCTCGAGTCTAGACTATGATCACTAGGGCTCTCACGAAAACATTTTTACTGCATACCACTTAAGTCCAGATCCAAAACTTTTTACAAACAAATGTTGAGCACATCTTATTCATTGTTTTTAGGCTCAATCTTGAAGGCTGAGGCTCGGTCTTGGAGGCCGAGGCTCGATCTGAGAGATC
>JARYGA010054350.1:0-23211 GCA_030545235.1 Helianthus tuberosus | reverse complement strand
TGTGTTAAACAATCTTCATTTGTCTGGTTTACCTAACCATAAATTAGTATTGAAACTTGGTGCTCCAGTAATGTTACTCAGAAACATTGACCAGGCAAATGGATTGTGTAACGGTACACGTTTACAAGTCATGAAACTCGGAAAAGTTGTGATTGAAGCAAAAATTATCACAGGGGCTAATATAGGTCACCATACTTTGATTTCAAGACTGAAGATGACACCTTCTGATAAAAGAATACCAGTGAAGATTTCTCAAAGACAATTCCTACTTTCACTGTGCTTTGTTATGACAATAAATAAAAGTCAAGGACAATCGTTGGAACGTGTTGGTTTGTATCTTCCACGTCCAGTATTTAGTCATGGTCAACTCTATGTTGTTGTATCTAGGGTAAAAAGTAGGAAGGGGTTGAAAATTTTGATTTGTGATAAAGCAAAACGAGTTTGTACAACCACTACTAATGTAGTTTACAAAGAAGTTCTACAAAACCTATGATGACATGTTGTTATGTCATGGTTGATGACTTTTGAACATTTAATTGTGTATCTTCTACTTACTCATATTTATTATAAATTTTGGATGATGTTTTTTAGATCGAAAAACATGTAAGATGTATTATAATGCTTTATAAATTTATTAGGTGTGATGTTTTTATTAAATGTTATATTAGTGTATCATGTGTATTGTTGTAAAAGAGTATTTATGAATTTACGAATACTACTGCAACCTCTGTTTGCCCTTTTAATGTTTGTTTCCTTATCCTCTTAACGTCTGTTGACTAACCCTTTTAACATCGGTTGACTAACAGCTGATACTTAACATCTGGCAACGTGGCAACCTTTGTTGGGGATAATGGAGGAACAGTTGTTAGGAAACCTCGGTTGGAAAACAACAGAAGTTTGTGAAATGTTGATACCAAGCTGTATTTGATTCCTGATGATAGATGAAGAAAGACTTGTCAGACTTGCTCTGCATGAAGCCTATCCTGAGAACAAAGTTTGTGAAACGTTGATACCACGCGTAAGATGCCTGTTTTAAATCATATAGAGATTTTTTAAGGCGACACACATGATCCAGATAATCCCGATGTCGAAATTCCATGGGCTAATGCGTGTAGACCGTTCAACTAGATTTTCATGTAGAAAGGCAATGGTCACATCAAGTTGGTGAATGTTCCATGACTGAGAAAGAGCTAAAGATAACACCAACCGGATAGTTGCCGGTTTGACAACCAGACTAAAAGTTTCCCCACAGTCAATACCCACCTGCTGTTTTCGACCGTCATATACGAACTGAGCCTTATAACGTTCAAGACTTCCATCCGATTTAAATTTGTGTTTAAAAAGCCACATGCTGCGAAAAATGTTCATATCTGGTGTTTTAGTAACAAGTTCCAAGGTCTCATTTTTAATGAGAGCACTAAATTCATCGTTCATAGCATTATCCTCTTATCATTTGTTGACTAACCCTTTTAACATGGGTTGACCAACATCTGATACTTAACATCTATCAACGTAGCAATCTCTGTTGGGGATAATGGATGACAGTTGTTAGGAAACCTCTGTTGGAAAGCAACAAAGGTTTTTAACAGTCGATAGACAACAATGGTTAGGTTGTCAACATAATAGAACTCATGTTGACTAAACTTGTTGACTAAACCTATTGACCATTAGTTTATATCAATTTTGTAAGTCTGCACTAATTATTTTTTTACTTTCTATAAAATGTGTTATACATGGTTTTCTAAAAACCACCCGTGTTTGCACACGGGTTTTACTACTAGTTATACAATAAAAGAAACCTATAAGTGACACGTGTCATTAATTGAGGCTATTTATTTTTATTTTATTTTCTGATTAAGTTAAATAATTTTAAATTTTGAGGATAAATGTTGATCATCAATTCTCAATTAAAGGATAATAGTAAATCAAATCTAATCCTTATTATATAATACTAAAATTTTTTATTATATTACATTTAAAAATATTTATTATTGAAAGTCGATTATTTTAAATTTACCCATTTACAGACATATTATTATATTATAATTCATAGCTTAATATATTACAGGTTATAATTTGTTATTGGGTGAATAAACGGGTATGCTAGAAAATAATAATCTGATTTCAATTTTAAATATAAAATAATGATCGTTAAATTAGGTTCTTTGTAGTCTATGCATGCCTTATATTAAACAAAAATTATAAATAAAACAACTTATATTTTTTCGAACGGCTAAGCTTTTTTTTTTCTCTCCATTAATTCTAAACTAAATAACTTATATGAGTATAGTTTACGAATCTATATCTATACTATATAATAAAAGAAACTTATGAGCGACACGTATCATTCATTGAGACTATCTATTTTTTGTTTTCCCTTATTAATAAATACTACATCGAAATTTATTTTTAAAGAAATGTTTTGATGATTGTATGTGTTAACCAATTAAATTACATTTTATTCACCCTATGTAATACACAGTTTTATTCAACCTCTTTAATATACAGTTTCATTCAACATATGCAACACACATCTTTTTTTAAGATATAAATTTTTTATTACTTAATATATAAAATTATATTTATTCAACGCGTGTAAGACACTGGGTTTTAACCTAGTTATTATTTATGTGAAGGCTACATGAACAAACTTTTATTGATGTAGATTTCTTGTAAATTTTTTGGTGTTGTAGAACATCGCTTTGTCAACTTTGACTTCTTAGCAAGGGCGTACCCACCCCATGCCGTGGGTGGGCGGGCGTACCCATTTAAAAATTATTTTCAGTGTTATTTTTTGCCAGAAATTTCGACCACATCCTTTGGAAATTTTCACCCGCACTCCTTGAAAATTTTCAAATGCCCCACTTAGAAAAAAAAATATTATGAATTTATAAAGAAAATTAAACACTGATTATTATTTAATATATAAGTATATAAGTATATAACACAATTTATATAATTATTCTTTAACCATTTATTCATTTAATTACTTAACCCAATCAAAGCCCAATCTACAATCTAATTTTATTAACCTAAATTCAAACCCAACTCAAAGAAATTTAAACTAACTAAAATTATCCACCCATTCAATTCCAAATCCCGCCAAAAAAAAAAACTCCCAACGACTTGACGCCACTGCTCACGACCAAACGACTTTTTTAGGCGGAAAAAACAAAAACCGGCAAGACCGACTCATATTAATCAAGATTGCCATACAGAAGTAGTATGGTTTCTTTATTGAATTTTTTGTTTTATATGATGACTAGTCTAAGTACCCGTGTGTTACACGGGTGGTCTTAAAGTAAATTATAGTCTTTAATTGTAGGATCGTGTTTCGACCCGAACGAGTCGTTCAGAGGAGTTTTCGTCAATTACAGGTGCGGAAAACAAGTAATCAACGTAGAAACAGCTAACAAATCTCTTTAAACACCTTTCTGTATTGATTTATAACAGTTTACATCTAAATCTCGATCCGGCAGCACTTCGGTACGAGTTACAAGATCTTCTCTTACCGTGGTTCGCTTATGTGCACCTATTTATAGGTGATGAGGTTCCCTCCAAGGTACATGTACATATAAGCGAACCTGACATATAAGCGGACCTGACATATAAGCGGACCTGACATATAAGCTAACCTGACAAATAAGCGGACCTCCTATGTCCATATAGCGGACCTACCAGGTTAAACCTATATGCTATCCTATTTTCTCGTAAAACGTGCCCTGATCTAACACTCTAAGACTAAGACTCAATCCAAGACGAAGTCGACAGATGTAGTGCACCAACAAACTCCCCCTCAGATGTTGACGAGTCGTTCATCGAGTCTTTGACAATATCGTGTCTTCGCACCTTCAGTCTTGATCAGTCTCTGGGCTTCTCTCTTTCTATCTTCATTTCTTTCACTTTTATGTTGACATCTTTAAGTTCATCATTATCAACATGCACTCCCCCTCAAATGTTGACATTTCCTGCATAACACTCTACCACAAACATAAGTTTTATGATAAACATTTAAGCATATAGACACTACTTTAAGATTACGAACAAATCAAATAATTTCATACTGATGAACCACTTGAAACAGTATCATTTTTCTTATCAAAACAAACACAATCTTCCAAACCAACTATTCATCATGTTTAGCACTTGGAATTTTGAAAATCAGCTATTCAATATCAGTCGTCGAAAATCTTTTTGACTTTTTTCAAAAAATTATGCTAAAACACACTTAAAATCTTTTTGGATTTTTGAATGATAAGAAATATAGAGAAGAAATATTTACAAACAATATTTTTGTGAGTTTGCGTAAGAGGATCATATCAGTTAATGAGACAAATCACCAACACCGTTAAGCTTCATTACATTTTAAGCTCTAAACGATTCACTTAGATTGTCAGTATACTGATCCACTTAAATTTTCACACAAAGTTCAACTGCTTCGAGATATGATATTAATGTCTTAAGAACTTAAACTCAATCGCGTGTCCCACCTCAGAATATACTCCCGTATCCAGATACCAATATTCAGTCTTACTGGTGAGTATACCACAGATGATATCTGTAAGGGGTTAAATTGCGAGGGCCGTGAGAGCTCAGGTCGATCTTTCGATACGCAGAGAGATGACGGCTTCGACTTTTGGTGGGTCCCCTTTAGAGGATCTTTTGATTACAACAGCAATGACTATCAATTTTATTGTTTCATCAATTTGCTGAGGGCGGCGCTATTTTTCAAGCAAGCAGAAAGTATTCTCCGAGGACTAGGCCATTGCTTCCGCAAAATCAGAAGTCCCGGGATAATACCCCAGATATCACTGAGTATAAAGACCTAGTATCTCAGAAAGAGGGACCTTTCAAACAAGATTTCGGGGGTTACCCATATATCCGAGAGATGTTTCCCACGATATAAGCAAGTTTGAATTTAGGTTTATATCTCGTCACAATCTACTAAATGTGCAAAAACCTACTGGCACATCATCAGTGAGACCGTTTATCACATTTTAACTTTCCAATTCTTTAGCATGTTGTGATAGTCCACTGATGTACTATCATTTCCTCTTTTATACAACAAAACTCATTTTTGAATTTTATCATGTTTTTGTCTTTTTCAAATTTTCAAATGTTTTTGGATTTTCTGAAAAAAATTTACTCCCCCTAAAATGCAAACACATTTTAGGAAATTTGAAAATAAATTGTACAAGAACATGAAAACTGATATCGAATTGCCTCAATTCTCCATCCACTTGACATAAACAATCAGAACTCCCCCTTACAACAAACTATTTTCCCATTGATTTCAAAACACTTAAGTTTGTTTTAATCAAATGGTTTTTCCGGAAAATAAGTTTGATTTTACCACTTGTAAAGTTAGAGGTTTGGTTCATCACATTGTTTTTTAACCACTAGTAGAAAATCAGATACAACTTAATGTCCCTGATTAACACTTGTAAGATCAATCCAACTAAGAAAGATAGATGTCGATTCCTGCTCCACGCTTACAAACCTGGGAGCTCCGGCAAGTCCACAGTCTTACTGTTCGTAGTATGTACCATCCCAGTCACAAACCAGGGATGGTTCAACTTTATCTTTCTGCATCTTCTTCTCATAAAACTCTTTAACCCCTTTGACTTTTCGATCAATCATTTTACCAAAAATGTGTTTCACAGTGGGGTTAAAAGTTTTTTCAACATCAAAAACCTTGTTATCATCATAAAATTGGTTTGATATTTCAACTTTACCAATTTTCTTCTTAAAATTTTCAGCCCGAAGTGGTGGAAAATTATCATCATCCACAGTCAGAACTGATTTTTCACTTTTTGAAACAACCTGTGGCTCCTCTGATTTTATGAAATCAGATTCATCGCCAGAAGATAGCTCCTCTGATTTCAACCTATCAGAATCATCGCTTGAAGATAGCTCCTCTGATTTTGATCTATCAGAATCATCGCTAGAACTATCAACCGATTTCTTAACAACCCATTTCTGAGTGTCAAGATTTGCTTTCTTCTTGTAAAATCTGTTTGAACTTTCACCAATTTCAAAAATAGAATTTTTGAACAATTTGGTTCGGTCAATTGGTGGTTCAAACTCAATCACTTTCTCTTTTTGTTTACGAGAAACTCCCTGTTTTGACTGTATTGCCTTTGAACAATCTTTGGCAATATGTCCAACATTGTTGCATTTGAAACAGGTTCTCATTTCTTTCATCTCTTCTTGCTTCTTTGCAAGGAATTCTTTGTTCGATTGTCTCCAGAATTCTTTCTTTTCTTCTTCTGCTGTTGTACCTGAAACAAATGTCATCTTTGCTTTAAAATCACTAACATATCTTTCATTTTTATGTTTTTCTGTTGGAGTAAAACCAAGACCTTTCTTTTTGAAATTACGGTTAGGGTTTGGTTTCTTGTGAAAACCAGAACCAGAACTGTAACCTTTTTTCTTGTTTAATCTTTGTTGTACTCTTGAGGTGTATTTTTTTAGGTTTATCATAAATATTTAAATCTTTTATTTCAGAAATGTTAATTTCTGTAAGTTTGAAAACCTTTTTTATCATCTCAGTTTTAACACCTCTTATTGGAAATTCCTCATCAGAATATAATTTGTCGGAATCATTCAATATATATGCAACTTTGAATGTTTCGTCACTCAAATTAGATTTTGATAACAGGAATTCTTTGTTGTAAACCCTTTTTACTGAAGATTTTGGACTGTTGACTGTCGAACTCGAACTTTCAGAACCAGACTTTGACTCTGACTCTGACTTTGACTCTGAGTTTGACTCCAACTTTGACTCCTCAGTTTCATCTTTATCCAACACCTGATCGACGACTTTCTTTATTAACTCGGACTCATGATCAGTGTCAGATGATGTAAACGTGACATCTATATTTTCTGGCAAATTGACTGAGGACTCCGACTCCCACTGTAAATTTGTTGCTTTTTCGACTCTTTCCTGATTTGGATTTCTGCGCAAATATCCATTTTCTAGCGGGGGTGGACATTTGTTATAACCAACATCTTGTTTCTTACCAGAATCCTTCTTGTCAGTCTTTTTCTTTGTATGACACTTCTTCTTGTTTTTCTTTTCTAGAGTCTTTTCTTCAGTCACTTTTCCATCATCCTTCTTTTCTTCAGTTACTTCATCCTCTTCAAATGCCTTCATGCCTTCAACAGTTGGATAAATCCTGTCAATGACATAAGAAGTACATGAGTAACTTTTCAACAAACGATTAACTCTTTCAGTTTCAATTCTTTGTAACTCTAGCTTCTGTTCAAGAACTGCACACTTCTCGATGTAGTTGTTCACCACTTTTTGTTTCGTCATAAAAGCTCCATAAAGTGTCTTCATTGCAGTTGCTTGTTCTTCACTAGTTAGATTGTATTGGTTTATTGCTTTGTTCGGTACATCATAAGATTCCTTCAAACTATTCAAGTTATAGATCAGTGTACTGTTCTGCTTTTTCACAGCTTCACAGTATTCACACTTCACTGGAATCTTCTTTGCATCAACTTCTTCATCAACTTTGAACTTTGGAACTTCAACCTTTACTTTCCTTTTGATCACTAGAATTTCTTCATCATCACTACTGACTGGTTTTTTGGCCTTTTTCTTTTTCTTTTTAATTTTTTCATCTTCACTATCACTTTCAGCAATCAATTTCATATCAGCATCAAATTTTCTCGCCCAATACTCACGATCATCATCACTATCTTCTTCAACTCGGGCTACAAAAGCTTTTTGATTTGAAATCTCTACATCTGGACAATAATCATCCCAGTTGAAATTTGCCCAGCTAAACCCTTCAGGTAACTTTTCGTCATCTTGATTTATTATCAATGCACTACGATCAGCTCTCTTTGAAGAATCTTGATTAACCGCACAAGCTCTCTTTCCAGAGTCTTCAATAATGTGTCTTCCATGTGCAGTTTGTGCCTGATGTTGTTGTTGTTGAGATGGTTGTTGAGCAA
This sequence comes from Helianthus tuberosus, assembly GCA_030545235.1. Classification (NCBI taxonomy): domain Eukaryota; kingdom Viridiplantae; phylum Streptophyta; class Magnoliopsida; order Asterales; family Asteraceae; genus Helianthus; species Helianthus tuberosus. Next base: position 15,249 of record JARYGA010054350.1, on the reverse strand, counting down.
CTTGATGGTAGATGGCTTTTCGGTAATAATCATTGTTGTTGTCGAATGGATTTTGAGCTCCACTTGCTTCGCGGTTTTTGCACTCCCTCTTGAAGTGTCCTTTTTCCCTGCAATGAAAACAAGTGACTTTAGATTTGTCAAAACCTAAAGTAGAAGTACCAGCCTCACGAAGATCATCTCTTCCAGTGATTTGGGTGAATTTCTCAGCTCTCCTCAACACACTGGCCAAGCACCATTTTATGTCCATCAGTTCCATCTCTTCAGCATCGATCTGGTCGTAATCTTCCTTTGTTAGCATTGGATTCCCGATTCGACCTGCAACAAAACTACCATAAGATTCAAGAACAGTTCCCAATAAAGACATATGGCTTTTTGCTAATTCTTCAGAATATTCCTGATCATTTTCAATGTTCAACACAATGTTGCATTGAAGCTTTTTGCCATTTCTTATTGTTGAAACATTTGGATTAAATGATGGAAATGATGTAAAACTTGTTTTGCTGTTTGATCCTGATGATGAACTTCCAGAAGAATTCTTGACATTGTAAGCAGTTTCTATTTTTGGAGATATATTTGTAGACTTCTTATTCACCCCTGCTTTGTAATACAACCCAATATCCTGTTCACCATCGAAATCTTTCATTCTAATAATCTTTCGTTGCTCCATCTCTTGAGCTTCCAACTTCTCAATGAACTTGCTGAGTGTCAAACTGCTAAAACCTTTCTTGTTTCTAAGCATCATGAGATATGTGCCCCAAGTCTCGTGTGGCAATGAATCAGCAAGCTTTTCAATCAACTCTTCATTTTCTTTTTCGATGCTCAATCTCTTCATGTTTGCTAGTAGATTGCAATATCTTTCAATAATCCGCCTTGTGCTTTCATTCTTCAAACCACGAAACAGATCGAACTCTTTCTTCAGAAGTGACTTCTTGTTCTTTATCATTTCTTGACTACCAACAAACTTTGATCTTAAAGCTTTCCAAATCGAGTAGGAAGTTCCATTATGTTGCAATAAACTCAGCATCATTTTCTCATCTTTATACTTCTTTCTAGCATCGGCACTCAGATCTTTAATCGGAACCACTTCTTCATCATCATTCATCGGTCGAATGTATTTTGTCTCGACACATTCCCACGCATCCAAGTAGTTAGCTTGTACCCAATTCTCGAAACGGCCTTCCCAACCCTTATATTCTTCGATGTTTATTAGTTTGGGCGGTTTTTGCATTGTTCCTGCTTCATTTTCCAACATCGTATTTTGTGCAAGAGAAATTGGAGTAACAGGAGTAGCGAACGCGATGTAGAATTCCTCGTCCATGATTCGATTTTTCAAATGAACTGTATCACCTTGTAAGAATACCTGATGTCAAACAAAAACAATCAGTCTAAAGATTTATCAATTAGCAAAATAAGACTGGTAAACAAACTGATGAATATTCTGTGCGGACTGAAGATTGATAGACTGTGCGGACTGCTATGACCCGGATCAAATTCAAACGATTTTTTCAATGACCTGGCTAAAACACACGACCTGGAATGAATTCGAATTCAAACGAAACGAAACTCCTCTTGTGAACTGGGATCAAAATCAAACTGTTTGACACCGAACTCCCTTTCAAATTACCTTGCAAACTGACAACATTTTTAATACATCTCGATGGAATCAAAACAATTAATATTCACCAATTAATATTCACAAGACTTTAGTCAAAAGCAGACAATTCTAGCCGACACCAATAATGTATCAACACAACTGATTGGGCCGCACTGTTGATTACTTTTATTTGATTAAAGATTGGGTCGCTTTATCTCTATCACATGGGCTGACAAATTGATTCACATGCAAGACTTCACATGCAAACATGTGCCGACATCTTGATTTGTAATTGGGCCTCTAAATCCACTGAACCAACAAGAATTAAAGTGCATCAGACAAACTTTTACTTCATTAGCTGACAACACCTTTTCAATGTGATTGGGCCAATTTTTATCAAGACTTGATTGTTCAGATAAGCGGACTTAAGGGTTGTCTATATAAGCGAACCAGACTATTTGAAGTGTTCACAAAAGTGGATCTCTGATGTGACAGAAAAGCGAACCAGAGTTGTTCAAAAGAGCGGAACTATCAAATGTTCACAAGAGCGGAACTGATTGTTGTTCACTAAAGCGAACCTACTTGTTGTTCAAACGAGCGGACCAACTAAGTACGGATAAGCGAACCACTGGATGATCACAAGAGCGGATCTGTTTGTTGTTCACTAAAGCGGACCTTACACGCAATTTGAAGCGGACCTATACACAATATGTCTCTAAAAGCGGATCTCTAGAGCGAACCTTCAACAATCAAGTCCCTATGAGCGGACCTCTTGAGCGGAACTACAACAAAACTGATCTTAAAAGCGGACCTAACAAGCGAACCTATGGAGTGTCCGTATAAGCGGAACCTATTCACGAGCATTTTTGACCCATTTTTAATGTGAATTTTAACATCAAACTTTCCAGGGTTTGTCTATATTCTATTACGCACAATCCGTGAGATTTTGAGCTGATTTTGACCGGTGAAACTATCTGAACTGAAGAAAGAAGGTGTAGAAATAAGAAAACTTGATGAATTCCAGCTATTCTCTGCAGAACTCCTCCTCCTGAAGCTCTTATACCACTTGTAGGATCGTGTTTCGACCCGAACGAGTCGTTCAGAGGAGTTTTCGTCAATTACAGGTGCGGAAAACAAGTAATCAACGTAGAAACAGCTAACAAATCTCTTTAAACACCTTTCTGTATTGATTTATAACAGTTTACATCTAAATCTCGATCCGGCAGCACTTCGGTACGAGTTACAAGATCTTCTCTTACTGTGGTTCGCTTATGTGCACCTATTTATAGGTGATGAGGTTCCCTCCAAGGTACATGTACATATAAGTGAACCTGACATATAAGCGGACCTGACATATAAGCGGACCTGACATATAAGCTAACCTGACAAATAAGCGGACCTCCTTTGTCCATATAAGCGGACCTACCAGGTTAAACCTATATGCTATCCTATTTTCTCGTAAAACATGCCCTGATCTAACACTCTAAGACTAAGACTCGATCCAAGACGAAGTCGACAGATGTAGTGCACCAACATTAATAATGTTACTTTTAAATGAAAGAAACATTCCATTAGTTAAGTAAATATTAAATAACAATGAATTCATAATAAGTAAGCAAAAATTATAAGTCTCTAAAGATTACATTGTACTCTTGAATAATATTGTGTACTATCTGCTATTATTTTATTTCTCACCTTCTATCCTTCATCTTACTGATAAGGTAATATTGCCTTCTTGTTCCCGACTTTCTTACCAATGCCCCTGAACCCTCTGCAAAACTTGGGCCTTTGTCAGTGACCACAGCTTAGCACATCTTCATCCGAGCCGGCTTGAACTTAGCTTCCTAACTCATGATGACCCATGCTATCTTTTTCTAAGTCATGTCATTCTGCCAAAAGAACCAATGCGGACCAACCAGTCAAAATTAAGTCAACCTGGTTGTTTCTTAAATCATATAGAAAATACTCCAATACCTCCGAAAGAAAAGAAAAGAAAAGAAATACACCACATGAACCAAAATAACCCTGCGAATCGAACTATCCAAATCGTATTAACACCTTCAATTATCTCAAGTAGCAATGCATCACGTTACTCCTAACGCACACCAAAGCACCCACCCACCAAAGCTAATGTTCCCCATTACCTATGCACCAATAAATTAGATGTGCAACTAACTTTCTCACATTTGACATTTGACTTTGGACTTTTCTGACCAGTCCTTCAACTCAAATTATTTCTTTTGCTTTTCTTTGGAGCACTTTTGTACCTTCATCACAAAAGCATATAGAAATCAATAATTAAATCTTAAAAAGAAGAATAAAACTATTCACAGAGGCATTTCATCGGAACATGTTTCATTGTTGGATCAACACTTAATAAAAAATTTAATAGCTAAATTAAAGAATAATAAAAAACTAAGAGGCGTATCTCATCGAATTGGTTGAAAACTTGGATCAAAATATAGAAAAATAAAAATAATAATTAAGAGTCCTATGTCAAAGAAAACATCTAGGAAATCCTAACAGTTTAATTACATATGATAAACGAATCAGTTATTGCTATCAAACAACAATTTCTAAGAAAACCTAACAGATCAGGCCAATATGATAACTAAACAGATTCTTGATGTCATGATTCATGTTTCAACATCATAAACCTAAAACTTAAAATATCACCTTAAGATATATTATTAATAGTGTTAAATACAACTTTTGAGGAACTAAGCAGTTAACAAACCATTAAATCACCAACCCCAACAAACCGTCTACATCTGAAAGCGGACGACCTACTTTCATTAGACGGTTCATGGAGTTTCAACAATTTTGAACACCTCATATTATAATTACCAAATCCATTACATTGGCTAAGATGACTTGTAATTTTTGCAATATTAGTTATTCGTTTGGAAATGGTCTAACCAGGGTCCGCTCAGCTGAAACACCCCAAATTCCATGAGTTATTTAATTTAAAACTAGTTATGAATAATTAAGAATAGACTTTTGGTCATAATAATATAAACATCATTCTTGAAGGTCCAAACATGTAAAGTGCCAAAACATAAAACAATAAAAGAATGTAAAATTAAAACACACACACGATGTGTGTGTGTCTGGTCGATCGATCAAAGGCAGAGGGCAAGGTGAAACCCTAGTTTCTCAAATTTCATCAAATTCAGTAGGAATCTCAAGGAAAATCGAATGCATGAACCTCAATTTGCAAACATCTAACCTTGTTCAGTAAAGTGGTAAGTCGAATTCCTTGATTTGGTGAGTTATAGAAAATGGGTTTTTCACCTAATCATGAAATTGTGCAAACATTTGTGTGATTGGAAGTTATGAATACAAAATAGGACAAGAATAATGTTTGATTTTAGCATTTTTTTGATTTGTAGCAAAACCCATTTGGGTGAGAAGTTAGCATGAGTAGGATGATCAAGTAGAAATATGTATGTGAAATTTTGATGTATGATCTTGTTTATAATACATGAATGTTAAGTAAATTGATGTAGAATGAAAGAATCATGTAAACTTAAATGATTGTTGATAATATGTGAGTTAAACTAGTAAATGTCATGCTTTATATGCTTGTACATTATGCTTGAAATACGAAACCTGCCAAGTGTTCGATAAAATGCTTAAGAGAACAAATATGTGGAATTGTATGCAAGTCGTGGGTAAATATGTATTGAAAGTGATTATGATGTAATTATTAGCAAACTAATATGTGAAGTGTGTTTTATATGGAGTTCATGTGGAAAATTTGAATTGTTAGTATGATGTGGTAGAAGCGTACGTTAGGAGTTTGTACTCTATTGCTTGAAGATATGGTACATCTTTTGTGTTTAGTTGATTTTTTTGTTGGGATCAAAGGGGTGAAAGTGGTGTCCTTGTATGGTATGTGGATTTCTAGTAAGGATGATGTCGGGTTCAAGGATAGTATTAAATTAGTTAATTTTGAATGTTGTTGTTAGATGTGGAATTATGAGATGACTAGTATGGAAGAATTTTTTTATGTTGTGTGCATATATGATCTTGTGGTTGTATATGTGTTTTTACTATGTGAATAAGGAATGTAAATGATGTCCGTAGTATAATCGACTATAATGTTGTGGATGTATGAGATTAGATTGATAATCGATACGATAGACAGTTGACTTTCAGAAAGTTAACTGAGCATAAATAATGTAATAAGGCTTTTGTCACAAGTGTTATGTTAGAGAAATCATTAAGTACATGCTATATCAATATGTGCTATGTATGAAGACATGAAGAATTATGTAGAATGAAAAGATGCGGCTCTAGCTCATACTTTGTGTTGTTGGAATTTGACGAGTAAAGTTTAATGTAGAATATGAATGTGAAATGAATGCAATATTAGAATGTGCGTTTATACTAATGAAGTGGTAACCATGATGGCATGAAAGTATAGGATCATGTCAAGATGGGGAAAGCATGGAAGGCTAACGGAAATGATATGAGGAAGGATGCACGAATCGGGCACTCGAGGTAAGTGATTTCCAGAATCACTTCTTAGTTTGTTTAAGTAATGTAACGTTTAGTTAATTAAGCATGATGAATATTGAAGTTAAATATAGTTTTGGTTGTATGAAATTGGTGCTTTTAGCTAAGTATACCGAACGGGTCAAAATGAGGTCGTATTGATATGACGGGAATGATGTCTAAGTAATGGCTACGGTATTGTAACCGGGTAATGGGTAGAATTGCATATAAGTGCGCTAACCAAGAAATGGGAACTTGGGTTAATGGTCAAAAGACGTAGCTTTTGACTTTAAACAAAAGAGTTGTTTGACAATAATACGAACGGGTCGAATCTGTCACGCCCTGCTTGTAGCGGAAGCGTATTGTGTGTAATGTAAGAAAGGTAATCATTGCATCCAAATGTGTAAACTTAATAAACCACAGCGATGCCATAGATACATTGTTTTCAAACCAAGTTTACAAGTTCTCAACACAGTTTTCTAGTTTCCACAACGTTCACAAACGTTTACCAAAACATAGTTATATTACACAACACAAAAGATAGTTTTTGACATAAAACATAGTGAGGTTTTGTCTCCTATATACTCATAAGCAGTTGGGATATAAAAGACAAACCCTCCAAAAGCGGCTATCGTTGTCATTGACTTTCCCGTTTCCCGTAGTGTATCACCGGCTCAAGACTTGTTTCCTGAAATACATGTAGTTTTAAAAAGTCAACAAAAGTTGAGTGAGTTCATGCAGTTATTGTTATCATATGAAATCTTTGTATTCTTGTAATGAAATCCCGGTATGTTAATAGCATTTATGGAGTTTAAGGATCTATTAGTGGATAGCGAGCCCCTTAACATTATGTAGGGGGTTGTGCACGGTCCTCCCAACCGCCGGAGTGATCTCACTCCGGGAGCCGCTACCCGACCAAGCTAGCTCCGCGGTGACTTCCCCATGCCGAGTTCTTAACCTGGGCGACATATGCCACTCCCAAGACTCGAACCCGGTACCTCTGGGAAGAGGTGGGTGTCGGTGGCCAACTGGGCTGCCCCCGTTAGTTCCCCCTAACATTATGTACCATAAGTAAGTAACCAAACCGAGACAACTTTGACATTTCTGGGATCACAAAAGCACTCCTATGGCCTATCAAGGAGTGGAGCGTGTCTCAAGCTCTATAGATCTACACCTTTTGCACCTTGGTCACTAAGTGATTAATGGTTACTATGTTATCATCCTACTTATGTACATTGATCGTGTTATCATCTAAACCCATAGCTAACATACCCATAGTTTTATCATGTATTTCCCCTCGAATGTTTTAAAAACAAAACATTTGAAATCATTAAAAGGAGGGACATAAACTCACAAGTTTGCGTTCCTTGAATGTAATACCATAGTGAGCGTCCGTACGTGTGATTAACCTATATGTGTACTAACTTTATTAGACACTAGGTCTTATCGGACCTCGTACAAGTTGTTCATCTTGAATTCTTATTGCGTTTTTCACTTGTCATTTTGGAACAACTTTGTATTTTATGTGTTGGTAGTTTGTTCGTTCACTTGTTATGTATTTAGATTTCATAAGTGCATAGATATGTTTTATATGTATTGAATTATATGTGAACGGCTTCGCCCTGCACATGTCCTCGTGCTTCGCACACGTGTCATTAGGCCGAACCTATGTCATTGGGCTTAAGCCATGTACCTTGGTAATTTGGGCCTAGCCCTTGTATCTTAGTAATTTGGACCTATCCCAAATATTTTGTCACTGGGCCCTAGCCCTTGTATCTTAGCAATTTGGGCCTATCCCAAATATTTTATCATTGGTCCCTAGCCCTTGTATCTTAGCAATTTAGGCCTATCCCAAATATTTTGTCATTGGGCCGTGGCCCATGTATTTTAGTAATTTGGGCCTAACCCAAATATTTTATCATTGGGCTCTAGCCCGTGTATTTTAGTAATTTGGGCCTAACCCAAATATTTTATGTGTTGGTAGTTTGTTCGTTCACTTGTTATGTATATAGATTTCATAAGTGCATAGATATGTTTTATATGTATTGAATTATATGTGAACGGCTTCGCCCTGCACATGTCCTCGTGCTTCGCACGCGTGTCATTGGGCCGAACCTATGTCATTGGGCTTAAGCCATGCACCTTGGTAATTTGGGCCTAGCCCAAATATTTCATCATTGGGCCCTAGCCCTTGTATCTTAGTAATTTGGGCCTATCCCAAATATTTTGCCTATCCCAAATATTTTGTCACTGGGCCCTAGCCCTTGTATCTTAGCAATTTGGGCCTATCCCAAATATTTTGTCATTGGTCCCTAGCCCTTGTATCTTAGCAATTTTGGCCTATCCCAAATATTTTGTTATTGGGCCCTGGCCCATGTATTTTAGTAATTTGGGCCTAACCCAAATATTTTATCATTGGGCTCTAGCCCATGTATTTTAGTAATTTGGGCCTAACCCAAATATTTTATCATTGGGCCCTAGCCGATGTATTTTAGCAATTTGGGCCTAGCCCATAGTCAGTTTTTTTATGAGTCCATTTTAATAGTCTTGCATTTTTGTGTTTTTCAACTTTCCAGATCTGTTAACGGTGATATTTATAAATACCCGTTAGACGTCTAAAAATGCCTTACTTTGTCGGTTAGAGATATTTTTACTTCTAGGAAATACGTCTTGTAGCGCGTCCGTTTTCCGTTTTGTTTATTCGTCCGTTTATTCGCTTATGTCCACAATACGTTTAAGATTTATTTATGTTCGTTTTCGTTGCATTTCTTTGGGAAACATGTAAGAAACATGTATACGTATTTTTGTGTGTTTTTGTATTTGTTTCTTACAAATATCACTTGGTATCATGGGTGTATTATTTTGATCACCCTAAGTGTATCTAAGTACATATACATAGCACATAATACATATACTTGATGAGTTTCCAAAATATATAATTTTTGCCAAAAATTATACTTATATATGGTTATTATTTTCACCCATTTATTTTTGTGAAAATATATATTCAAGTTCATAAGAACTCTTGAATATTTGGGACTTAACCATTTTCATCAAAGCTTCCATAATGACGTTTGTGACCACTAATCGCGTTTAACTATGCTAATCACCATTTAAACCCATTTTTAATCGCGATTAGATTTTTAGAAAAATTCGCCATAGTTTCTGTTTTGGTAAAAAATTACCGAAGCAATTTAGTGATCAAATTAGTAATGTGAGGTAGTGTGCTAGAAAGTGTGTAGAAAATATGCTAGTTAAGTTGTTTATGAAAACAGTTTCCAGGATACGGCTCAGGATATTGAGCTGTATCTACGATCAAACAATGAGTAAACAATGAACAAAAAGTAAAGGAAATGACACGAGATGTACGAGGAAAGCCCTTGATCAATCTAGATCGCCGGCATAAAACCTCGGGAGCTGACAATCGCAGCTGCCTTGTTCTTCTTATTGCTTAAACTTCAGGATACAGTGCAGGATATAGACCAGATCGCTAAGTGTTACAATGCCTTTGTATGAAAGTGAGAGTTGCTCGAGAGCAAGTGTTAGAGTGTAGTGAGTGTGAATGTGATGTCCTGTTTGATCTGGTATACCCACCTATTTATAGTAATGAATTACAAACAATAATCCCTACAAATATGGGGTACTCCGAATATTCCATTGTGAACGTTATTGACCGAGTAATACGGCTTCAACGTCTTCATTTGAACGACTTGGACCGAGTCTTCCGCGGAATGAGTCTTATGAACGTTGCCAGCTTCCAACCCACGTACCTGCACATAATCCATTAGTAATCCTGAGGATACCATTCAGGATATTACCAATATCCTGAACCAGCATCCCGGATGTAAACAGATACTACATAACCAAGATATAAACCAAGATATTTTCCAGGATATAGGGGTTCAGAATTTCACCCATAACAATTGTCCCCAAAAATGTTACCGTTTGATATCCTGCACTAACGGTTACATTTTTCACGGTGGCCGAGGTAATTAAGAGATAAGACCATTGATGTGACAGCTTTCAACCACCCGGCCTATATTTACTCATCATGCCCTATATCTTCTCATCCTCATCTTCTTTTTTAACCACAATCGACAAGAAAAAGGTAATATTATCTCCCTCATCTTCATATTCATCTTTTATCTTTCTCCGGCGAGAATTCAGGCGACCAAATGCCTAGGCAAACAAGGTCCAGTTCAGGCGACTCGGCTCCCACATTCATCCAACAAAATCCTCTCCAAGAACCGGAGAATGAAACATGCACCTTTGACAGTGCCCACCTGTCAGCCTTGAAATCCTCCGGTATCTTTCCGGCAGGAACTATATTCCGACCCTTTGATAGAGAAATCCAGTCAGATATGGTTTCCAACGAGTGGATTTGTTTCAATGCTTTCCCCTTTACCTTAGGGTTACAATTCCCCTTTCCAGACTTCATCACCGAGTTCTTTAATATCACCAAAATTTCTTTCAGCCAAACCATGCCAATGCTCTGGCGTGTTTTGTCTGTTCTTGACCAAATCAAGAGAAACCACATACCTGACCTTTCCATCCATGATCTCCCTTTAGCCTACAAGCTTAGATGCCATGGCTCATCTAGGTTCCTATTTTATTCTACTTCCGGTGACCCATTGATACTTCGTGCCACCAGGAACGAGGATGGTTGGCAATCCAAGTTTTTCTTTGTAAAAAGGGATTCAATCCCTGGTGGAACGGATTATCCGATGAGATGGTTGAGAAAGGGTAGGACTTAGGGTTTAAGAACGATCCTGTCTTATTCTGTCTCATATCCTGAGCTAATGAATTTTATTTTCTCTGTCTGTGTATACAGCTAATTTCAGGAAGATCGCTCCTCCCCTTGCTGATTCTTAAAAAAGAATAGACGCCATCAGACTGCTTTCAGAAGCAGAGAGAAGCTTCAATCCATCTCCACCAACTCCAAGCCCTCTTTCAAGTGCAAACGTGTCTAGTAAGAATCCTGCAAGATATCCTGTACACACATGTGTTTATTTGATATTCTTAGAAGAGATTCAGAATTTTACTCCCTGTGTGCAGATTCCAGCAAAGTTCCAATCTATCTAGACCTTGATGAACTCGACAGCTATCCAACTCCAGCCACAGTCAAGAAGGAGACTCCTGCTGCTACTAGCTCCAAGCCACTCCCGGCTCCCAAGGCCAATCCAAGAACCCGTGCTTCCACAGCGAAAAAGAGGAAGGGTCTTGAAGTCAGTGCTCCAGGCTCAGAAGGGTTCTCCTATGACGAACTCAGCTTCTCTGATTCCTTAGAGCCAATGACATCCTTCCTTAACAAGGTAATATCCTGACGCATATCCTTCATGTATATCCTGCACGTATATCCTAACAGGATATCCTGGTAGGATATCTTGGTCAACATATATTCTAACCTTATACCTGTAATTGATGTGCAGGGCCTCCAGCATTTGCTCCACTTGTACAATGACGCTTGTGGTACCGTGGCACTTCATGAAGCCAGGATCAAACAACTCGAAAGCACCGTTGCTGACCAAGGTGCCATTGCTGAAGCGAAAACCCGGCACTACGAAAGCCTGCTGAAGAAGGTCACCCAAGACGCCGAGGTCAAACTTGCCACCGTTCAAATGGATCATTATCAGGCCTTGATCAATTTCCGGGAGGGAATCAAGGCTTCTGCTATCGTCTCCCTGTTACAAGCACGCATCAAAATGGCCTACGAGGCCAAGGAGACGGGCCTTGTTTGTCCATCTTGGCCAGTTGAATCCTGGGTGGCCAAGTTAAAGGAGCTCGGAGGCAAAGCTGTGCCGTTTCCTGCTAAAGCCGGTGAGTCTTCTAAGTCAGCAGAGGTGGTGATCCAGGCTGGAGACAAGAAGGATGCTGGAGCAGATGCTGGGATGGACATTGGTCAGGATGCTGCGCAGGATGCTGGTTAGGATACTGGTGTGGAGAAGGCTGAGAAGGTTGGAGGAGATGCCGCTGTGTGAGGGCATTTAGGTGGGCGATGACGGATATACGTGCCAAGGCCAGAGCCCACCTTTTTGAATTTTGAATGTTGGTTTGTAGTCCCATAAACAATTTACTTTTCTGCACTTTACTTTCCTGCACCTGAACAATTTACATTTCCTGCATGCTTTTTGAACAATACAACCGTTGAAGGTGGATGGGTCTCGGTTTGAGATGAAGCCTTCAACTGTTGGGTAAATATGGTAATAGACTATTAGTGCTCTTAGTGGATGGGCCTTGTTTTGAGGTGAAACTAAGAGCACATCTTTTGGTATGTTAATAATATAACCACTCTTTTGACTTTATTATTATTGTCATTAACATACAAATTTTACTTGTGAAAATTGTTTGGTTTGAACATATATCATAGATGTATCCTGGTAGATATCCTGAAAGATATCTTGAAAAGGATATTGAAATATAACCTATAAATTGTCCAAACAAAAAGGAGAGATCATACCAGAGATTCTTAGAGAATCAGTTCCAATCCTTTATCATAAGTTTGTCCCCAGTGCATACTTATAAACTTGGATTCATCCTTTGAACAGTATAATGTATGTCCCCTGTGTTCGACAAAAACACAAATGTATTTATATTTTGACTCGAATGAATTCCGAATGCCCAAGGGCAGAACCCATGATATCCTGAAATGAACCTTTAACATACTTGGGATAAACCCTTAATACCCTGGGAATAAACCCTGATATCTGGGGATAAACCCTAAATTTTATGCGCTACAGGCGAGAGTGTATAAACTCCAATCCTTAGAAAGGTGAAAACCTTTAAACCTTTGAGAGTATGAAAATACTCTTTCGTGAGAGAGGGTGATCAATCCTCATATACCTTTAGGATCCAGGATATAGCCAACAGTAACGAAATTGTCAGCCACTTTTACATGAACTGGTCCCGCTACCTTGAACTATACCTAGATAACTTGAGCTCCAGGCGAGGTGTTTAAACCCAATTCGAAAGAAAGGTGAATACCTTTAAACCTTTGAAGGGACCAGGATCCCTTAAACGTGAGAGAGGGGGCCAATCCTCTAATCTTTCGACTTATCCTGAGTATATATCCTGGAGCTATATCCTGAAACATATCCTGCAAAACAATTGTAAACTAAGGTGGGTGTTAGCTTGGCTAACACCCCTCCGATGCTTAAGTCAGTATTGGGTTCAAGACAATAAACAAATATATTTAAAAATAGAATACATACCATTCCGAGATAGAAAATAAATTCTACTCTTACTTGAAATAGAGCTTCAAATGTATTGCATTCCAGGATCTTGGTAGCATACCCCCTTCCATATTTTTGAGTCGATATGCTCATTTCCCTGCCTCTGACTCGACTTCATAAGGTCCTTCCCATTTTGGAGCTAGCTTGCCATCGGCAGGATTAGTGGTATTTTGAAAAGCCTTCCTTAACACCCAATCACCAACTCGAAATCTTCTAGTCCTTATATTCTTATTATATGCTCTGGATATTCTTTGTTGATATGCTGCCATCCTTAGCCTTGCTGCATCTCTTTTTTCGTCTATAGTATCCAAATCCTGACATAAGACTTTAGGATTCTGTTCAGGATCCTGCAGCATAGATCTTGCAGTAGGTATCGTCATTTCTGTTGGAATCATCGCCTCTGCTCCAAATACCAAGGAAAACGGGGTTTGGCCGGTTGCATTCTTCACCGTTTTCCTATCAGCCCACAAAACAAAGGGTAACTCTTCCGCCCATCTTCCTTTTTTGGCTCCAAGTCTCTTCTTTAAGTTATTGACTATTATCTTGTTTGAAGATTCAGCTTGTCCATTCGCTTGAGGATGTACTGGAGTAGATGTGATCATTTTGATTCCCCAATTTTTGCAAAAGTCAGTAGTCCTTTTGCTTATAAACTGGGACCCATTATCACAAATGATCTCAGCTGGTACCCCAAACCTAGTCAGGATATTCCTCTTTATGAAGGATACTACTTCTTGGTCTCTAACTTGGACAAATGCTTCAGCCTCAACCCATTTGGAGAAATAATCCGTCATAGCTAACATAAAGACTTTTCCTCCCGGAGCTTTTGGTAACTTCCCTACTATATCCATCCCCCACTTCATGAACGGCCAAGGGGAAACTACAGGATATAATGGTTCAGCTGGTTGATGTAGTATGTTACTATGTCTTTGACATGCATCACATCTTCGAGCATATTCTGCAGCATCTTTCCTCATCGTTGGCCAATAATATCCTGTCCTTAATACTTTCGAGAACAGTGATCTGCCCCCGGTGTGATTACCACAATCCCCTTCATGTATATCCTGAAGTACTTCTTTGGCTTCAGGATCCTCCAAGCATCTTAAATACGGTCCTGCAAGAGATTTCTTGTATAAAACGTTATTTATAATAGTGAATCGTGATACCTTCATCCTAAATGCCTTAGGATTTTCGTTTTCGGGGATGTGTCCTTCTTTAAGATATTTCACAATCGGAGCCGTCCAGGATTTAGGATCCTCTTTAGGATATTCCGCCCCAGGATCCTGAATACCTGCTACTTCTTTATCCTGAGGATTCGTTGCAGGATATAAGACCTGTAATACTGGTATTTGGGTTCCTTCCGGTATCCTGATTGATGATCCCAGATTTGCTAAGGCATCCGCTTCAGCATTATCCTCCCTTGGTACCTGTTCAAGTGTAAAAACATCGAAATATCCTGCTAATTTTTTGAGAATATCAAGATATTCTATCAATTTCTCACCCTTAACTGCATAGGATCCATTAAAATGGTTAGTAATTAACAGAGAGTCAACATATACTTGTAAATTTTTGATACTCATGTTCTTAGCCAACTCTAATCCTGCAATTAAAGCCTCATATTCTGCTTCATTATTGGTAGCAGGAAACTCACACCTAATAGCCTGGGGTAATATGTCCCCCTGTGGCGATTTTAATAGTATTCCTAATCCTACTCCTCTTATATTAGATGCACCATCAGTATATAATGTCCAGGATCCTGAGGATTCTCCTAACTGTTGAACTTCTAGGTCTACCTCATCCTGAATATCACTACTAAAATCAGCCACAAAGTCAGCTAAAGCCTGAGACTTTATGGCATTCCTAGGTTTATATATTAAATCATAAGCACTTAACTTTACCGACCACTTAGCCATTCTACCTGACATTTCT
>JARYGA010054349.1:0-47712 GCA_030545235.1 Helianthus tuberosus | reverse complement strand
AACTTGATGATAAATTGCTTTCCGATAGTAATCATTGTTGTTGAACGGATTTTGAGCTCCACTTGCTTCGCGATTTGTGCACTCTCTTTTGAAGTGTCCTTTTTCCCTGCAACGAAAACAAGTAACTTTAGATTTATCAAAACCTAAAGTAGAAACATTTGCATCACGGAAATCATCTCTTCCCGTAATTTGTTTAAACTTTTTGGCTCTTCTCAAAACACTTGCCAAACACCACTTTATATCCATCAATTCTATCTCCTCAGCATCAATCTGATCGTAATCCTCTTTTGTCAACATTGGATTCCCGATCTTTCCTACTACAAGACTTCCATATGATTCCAGCACAGTTCCCAACAAAGACATGTGACTTTTAGCAACCACTTCCGAAAAATTTTGATCATTTTCAAGATTTAATACAATGTTGCATTGAAGCACCTTGTTTTTCTTTGTTGTTGACAAGTTTGGATCAGATGATGGATATGAAGAAAAACTTGTTTTGCTGTTTGATCCTTTAGATGACCCTCCAGATGAAGTTTTAGCATTGAAGGCAGTCTCCACTTTTGGTGACATGTTGGTCTTTTCATTAATACCTCCTTTGTAATAAAGACCGATATCTTGTTCTCCATCAAAATCTTTCATTCTTGAGATCTTTCTTTGCTCCATCTCTTGAGCTTCAAGTTTTTCAAAGAATTTATTCAGTGTCAAATTACTAAAATCTTTCTTATTTCTCAACATCATGAGATATGTGCCCCAAGTTTCATGTGGCAATGCATCAGCTAACTTTTCTATCAACTCTTCATTATCTTTTGTGATGCTAACTCTTTTCATTTGAACTAACAAATTGCAATATCTTTCGATGATCTGCTTTGTGCTTTCAGTTCTCAAACCACGAAATAAATCGAACTCTTTCTTCAAAAGTGATTTCTTGTTTTTAATCATTTCTTTACTTCCAACAAACTTTGATTTTAAATCTTTCCAGATTGAATAAGCACTTCCATTATGTTGCTGTAAGACCAAGATATCTTCTTTAACTGCTTGATGCAATAGACATAATCATCATCTTTTCATTTTTGTATTTCTTTCTATCATCAACACTTAGATCTTTAATAGCAATCTCCTCTTCATCATCATTCAATGGTCTAACATATTTCGTTTCAACACATTCCCAAGCATCCAGATAATTTGCTTGTACCCAATTCTTAAATCGTTCCTCCCATCCTTTATACTTCTCGATATTCATAAGCTTAGGCGGTTTTTGCATAGTGCCCTTTTCATTTTCCATGTTCAAGTTCTGAGTAACAGATGCCGGAGTAGTCGGGGTAGTAGCAAATGCATTATAAAATTCTTCTTCCATGTTTCGGTAACACAATTTCACAAAACAATCTTTCAAATGAAATTACTCAAGCGAAATACCCTTATAAAAGAAATAACCAACTTCACACGAAATACCAACTCAAGCGAAATACCAGCTTCACACGAAATACCCTTTTCACACGAAATACCTGATTTCGTGCGAAATAACAAAACGAAATACCAGTTGATGCGAAATAAGCTAATTTTATGTGGACTTCTCAAACAAAATTACAAACTGGTGCGAAATAACTAATTTCGTGCGAAATTAGAACCTTATTTCGTGCGAAATACTGCTGATGTCATCATCTCGAGCTGTTTTTGTCAAAATTGATCAGGTTTTTGTTCGATTTTAAGTCTGAAACTTTCAAGGGTTTGTTAAAACACTATTGCGCGTATAATGTGTGAAATTCAAATCATTTTAACCGTGAAATCAAGTTTAATTTTGAAAAGAAGGTGTAGAAATCAGATTTTGCAACTGAATTGGTATGAACTCTTCCTCCTGAGCTCTGATACCACTTGTAGGATCGTTTTCTGACCCGAATGAGTCGATCAGAAGAGTTTTGCTCAATACGAAAGGCGGAAACAGTCGTATCAAGTTCAATTCAGCTAGATATACACTTTAAACTGTCTTTCGATTGATTTGACAAAGATTTACAGCGAGTAGACACTTCGGCAGCAGTTCGGTACTGAAACCGGAAAGATTACAAATGACTTGGCACACCTAGTATTTATAGGCCAGCTAATTTCGCATGGACCAGCTCAACCGGAATTATATTCATGCGAAATCTAATTTCGTGCGAAATTACCCACAAACACATTTTTCTCGTTTTGCGTGCCCTGATCTATCTAATACAATACGAGACTCGATACAAGACGAAGTCGACAGACGGATGCACCAACATTTCTCTGTACTTTCTGTAAGCTTCCCTGACCAACGTCAGTCTCTCTGCTGCATACATCCAGTCATGTAACATTACCCATTCATTTGTTTTAATCTCTGTGAATTGACGACTTGTGGGCACATGAAAGGTGTAAAGGTCTCCATCATTCAGGGGATTTTCATATTGATCGTTAATTAGCATCTGAATGAATCTGGGATACATCGCCCAAGTTGGCCCTCTTACATTCTCGAGCATATAATTGAAGATTAAACCAGAGAGATTGAACTTATGATTCAAGCACAAGTTCAACATTGCTGCCGACCATTCCAGGTTCAAGCCATCAAAACCACCCTTACGATGAGCTAAGCTCATGGCAATTACGTGAATTATGAATCTCCATTCTCTTATGAGCCCATTTCTTTTAATCTCTTTCTTCTGTCTAAAATCTCCTGCGTATCCCATGCCTCGAAAACCATCTAGAATATCGTCCTTGCTTAAGCTGATCGGATCTTGAGCGTTATCTTTCAGCTTTAAAACCTTGCGAATCCTTTCTTCCATTACAACTATCTTCTTGTTGCGGACGGTTGCGGATATTCCTCTGGCATTTTTGATAGTTTCAGGTTTTGTAGTTTGCCAGAAGTCTTGAATATGTATACGGTAAACGCGCACTTCTGTTTCAACCGTCTAGCCAATTCTGCTTGATCTTACCCATCTTGCTGCGTCCTGAAAATCCTGTGGAACTTGCTCGAGATTATTACTTTGATTGTGCTTTAACGTCTTATCCCACTCAATATTCTTCACCATCCTGTTTTGGACACGAGAAACGAGGCAAGTTAGACAATTTTTGAGATGAAAGTATATTATTTACAGATAAAGAGATTTTAAATTGTATTTAAGAAAATATTTACAGGAAATTAGGTTATACTAAAATGTTAAAAAAATATTTACAAAGATTTTTAGAAAAAAAAAATATTAATTAATAGTCAATTTCGCTGACAACTCAGATGACTGTCTTCGTCGATATTTGTTTAACAAGATTATGCTATTTCGCCGGTGACAACATCGGAACAGGTGATTTCGCTGGCAACGACCAAAGCAAACCATTCCGTATTTCGCCGATGGTTATGGCCACAGATCAAATGTTTTCGCCGATGACAAAGTCTGGTGAAGAATGATTTCGCCGATAACAAACATGTTGATTCAATTTAATTTCGCTAGCGAACATTGGCGAAGACAGAGTTTGCTCCCGAATCTCTTCATCGGCGAAGACATTCGTCTAGACCGAATTACCGGCGAAGTAAGATTACTTCGCCAGTTGCTTGAACTCGCGTTCAAGACTTTTAACATTCCCTGATTTTTGGTAATTTCGCTCACTTCGCCACATTCAACGCAATTTCGCTATCACCATAAATTTCTTGAAAAACCCTGTTAAAACCCTAACTGTTTACACCCTATGATTTTCTCTGATCGCGATCAAATTTATCAGGTTTTAACAAAATCGAACTACCGATGATTCCTTGTCTAACAACACTTAAATCATTCAAATATCTTCTGATTCATGATAATAGGTCTCGAGTTTTAATGAGAAATCATAACCATTTGAACACTAATCACTAAACAGGAGGATATGTAAATCAATAAATGATGCGGATTACCTATCGGCTTGATCAATAACAATGAACACAATGTGATGATTTTGAGATTGATTTCGACCATCAATCGGTTTGTGAAGAGAGGTTAGTTTTAGAGAAGAAGATGAGACAAAGATTTGAGAATTTTGAAAAACAAATAACGGTTATGACCTTTTATATTAAAAAAATAATGACCAGTGAAATTATTAATTTCGCTGGCATCTTTAATTCGCCGCGAATATAAGATTTCAAACCAATTTCAAAAACAAGTTAAATTCGCTCGTAAATTTCAAACTTTCTTGAAAAACGTGCCCAGTTTTGTTTAAAACACTATAATTTATGAAATATTTACACATTAGATAAAATTTGGGCCACTTTGACTCCGAACTTCGAATTTTCAACTCTGGGAGTTTCCATTTGAAGCTGATTTTCTTGATACTTTCGACGCTCGTCGACTTACCTGCAGAAGATCATATTGCCAACAATTGTCAAATTCTTATATATTATTATTATTAGCGAATCAGGCACAAGAAAAACTGCCAGTATGTTTGTCCGCTTAAATCCATGCATCCTTCTTTCAACATGCCTTCAGAGAGCGTGATTATCATGTTTTCGGTAATATTGACAAGACTTCTATGGCCCCCACACAAGCTATTGAGAATAGAATCATTACGCCCGTGAGTCCCACATCAGGACATACCCCCGCGATCAAGGTATGCAGAAAGGTTCCTCATAACAGGTGAGTATATTGGATTCATTCTTTTCAACGATAGAGTGGAGATCAGGTCAGTACTTTCGTACAGCAGAGATCCCGAAAACTATCGAGGGCTAAGACAGATAGTTTGGTGAACAGGTCAGTACTTTCGTACAACAGAGAGACCAAACTAATCCATCTAAAGTTTTGGCTAATTTTGGCACTTATTATGAAAGGGTTTGGCCTTCCTTTTTTTTTTTTTTTTTTTTTTTTTAAGGCACTTATTATGAAAGGACATCATAGCGTCTAGGTCAGCATGTATCTGGATGCAGCAGAAGAACAACTATGATATCCCCGAATGAAAAACCAATATAAAGACCCGAGATCTCAGACTTTGGCAATCTATCAACGCAAGATTTAAGACCATTAAGCCATATGCCGCAACGTGTTACCCACAAGATGCGTAATGCCTAAGAAAAGCCAGAATCCTTGTGTAGATGTTATGTTTTGCTCCCTAACAGCAGTTTACTCGTCGGTGTTGCTGAATCTACCGACACGTCATTGCTTGGTACCCCGATTTCTTTTGTTTTCTGTTTTTCAAAAAATGACAAAGTGTTAGCAATTTTCTATCATTTACTCTAACAGGAGTCCGACACAAGCATCTAATTTTTGATTTTATGATTTTTTGGAATATCCCCCCTAAAATCTTTATTTTCGAGAGTCCATTTGCCCGAAAATGAAATTTTAATTTTTCAGAAAATCTTTTTGGTGGGCAACGTTACCGATACTTGTTTTACTTTTAACAAACGTTTTTTTTTTAATATGGACAAAAGATAGAGTATTTACTAAAGCTTTTCGACAACAAGATTCATTTCCATTCAAGGAAATTGACCATTTCCAACCAGGTTACCAGCTGGTTGAATCGGGTTTTATCGAAAGCTTTTGTGAAAATGTCGGCCCGTTGCTGTGTTGTATCCACTGGCACCACTTGAATGTATCCTTTCTCGTAGGCATCTCAAATTGCGTGAATACGAATTTCGATATGCTTTGTTCTGGAGTGGTGGGTGGGATTCTTCACAATTCCCAGACATGCCTCATTGTCGATGAATATAGGAGTCTTCATGATGTTGATTCCATAATCCAACAGCTGATTTTGTATCCAGAGAACTTGTGAACAACAACTGTAGGCTGCAGTGTATTCGGCTTGAGCGGTGGAGGTGGACACCGTTGTCTGCTTCTTGCTTTGCCAAGAGATCAGATGATTTCCCAAGAATTGACATCCTCCTGATACAGACCTGCGATCTACTTTACAACCTGCATGATCACTGTCAGAATAAGCAATAAGATCAAAATTACTATCTTTAGATACCAAAGACCTAGTTTCGGAGTTCCTTTAAGATAGCGGAAGATGCGCTTCACAGCAGTTTCATGTGATTCTTTGGGATTAGTCTGAAAACGAGCACAGAGACAGACTGCCCACATAATGTCAGGCCTGCTTGCAGTTAAGTACATCAGAGAGCCTATCATTGAGCGATAAAAGGACTTGTTCACTGGTTTTCCTTGCGGATCTAGAGTAAGCTCCGTCTGAGAGGCAAATGGAGTGTTTGCAATTTTGCAGTCATTCATGTTGTATTTCGCAAGAATATCCCGAATGTACTTAGCCTGATGAATAAGAATGCCGTCCTCCTTTTGCTTCACTTCTAGCCCTAGGAAGAACGTGAGTTCTCCCATCATGCTCATTTCGAACTTTGCCTTCATCACGATCGCAAATTCTTTACATAACTCCTCATTTGTTGACCCGAAGATGATATCGTCCACATAAATCTGGACCAGCATTACGTCTTCTCCGATTCTTTTGGTGAAGAGAGTCATGTCGATCGTTCCTCTGGTGTATCCACACTTCAAAAGATAAGTTGACAAAGTCTCGTACCAAGCACGTGGAGCCTGGTGAAGACCATAGAGGGCTTTGTCCAACTTGTAGTAGCGACCTGGAAAATGAGGATCTTCGAAACCCGGAGGCTGACACACGTAGACTTCTTCCTTTACCTTCCCATACAGAAAAGCGCTCTTTACGTCCATCTGAAAAACTTTGAAATTTCTGTATGACGTGTATGCCAGGAATATTCTTATTGCCTCCAATCTTGCGACTGGAGCAAAAACTTCTTCATAATCAATTCCTTCTTCCTGACGAAAACCTTGCACCACCAATCTAGCCTTGTTCTTGATCACTACTCCACGATCATCCATCTTGTTACGAAAGACCCATTTTGTACCAATCGGAAACTTTCCCTCAGGTAAATCTACTAACTCCCATACTTTGAGTTTGTGAAATTGAGATAGTTCTTCCTGCATGGCCTGAACCCAACTGGAGTCTTGAATGGCTTCTTCAATGTCCCGTGGCACGGATTGTTAGAGAAAAGCTGCATAGAGACCTTTGTTAACGCTTGATGACTGACCACGTGTACGTACTCCTTCTTCAACTGCACCTATGACATTCTCAAGAGGATGATTGCGATTTATCTTGTATCCTGCATTTGTGTGAGCCTCAATTTGCTGCGGAAGGTTGGTGAAGTGTTCATCAACGTAGATTACTGGAGGGTCATCTTCTTGAGTTGGTTCATCCACATTCGCCTGTGAAGAAGAAGCACCGTTTTCAGGGGTGTTCTCAGGCGAAGTGTCACCATGTACTTCATCTACAGAGAGAAGTGGATCAGCAGAAAATGGAGAGAAATGTGTAGTGAAAGGAGTCAAACCAATATCTGAAGTGTCAAACAGAGGTTCAACTTGAGCAACCTCTGCAGGTTCTGCTTCTGGAACATCTTCTGGAATTTCAAAGGTGTTGATGATCACACCCACATCATAAAACCAGTCGGGAGTACTTCCAGTGTTAGTGTAGTTTCCTTCTTGAAAGTCAACGTAGTACGACTCAATCACCATCTTTGTTCTTTTGTTGTAGACTTTGTAGGCTTTCTGAGTGGATGAATATCCCATGAAATAGCAGATATCACCCACTGCTTCGAACTTGATGAGATTCTCTTGAGTGTTTAGAAGAGTGCAAGAACATCCAAACGGTCTGAAGAAATCGACGAGTGGCTTCCTTTTGAAGAGAAGTTCGTATGCAGTTTTTCCGTGAGGTTTTACAATGAGAACTCTATTTAGAACATAGCATGCTGTATTTACTGCTTCTTCCCAAAAGATGATTGGGAGATTTGAATCCACCAGCATGGTTCTTGCGGCTTCGATCAAAGTTCTGTTCTTTTGTTCAGCTACGCCATTTTGTTGAGGAGTTCTAGCCGCGCTGTATTGAAGATGAATTCCCTTTTCAGCACAAAAGGATATGAAGTTTTGATTCTTGAATTCAGAGCCATTGTCACTTCTGATCGACTTCACTTTCAATTTGGTCACGTTTTCAATCAAGGGAATGAATGACTTAAGGATATCAGCTGTCTCACTCTTAGCTTTAAGAAAATAAACCCATGAAAAACGAGAGAAATCATCTGTAATCACCAAACAGTAAGAACTTTTAGCAAAACTTTTAACACTTATTGGACCAAAAAGATCCATATGCATCAACTGAAGCGACGCAGTAATCGTGTTCACTGCTTTGGACTTGTGCGATTTCTTGTGTTGCTTTCCTTGGGCGCATGCTATACATTTTTCAGAAAATGGAAATTCTTTTATCGGAAGACCTCTTACTAAGTTTAACTTAGAAAGTTTGTTCATATTTTTGAAATTTACATACCCCAATCGCCTGTGCCAAAGCAGTGACTCCGATTCCGAAGCCTTCGAGATCAAACAAGTCAAGTTATCATTTGTCTTGGCGTTTTTCATGTTGAGAACGTATGTGTTGTTTTGTCTTGGAGCTGTGAGCATGATCATCTCTGCAGGAACCACATATTCAGCCTTGAGAAACAAACATTCCATGTCGTTGAAAGGCACCGATATTCCTTTATCACAGACTTGTGATACGCTCATAAGATTGTAGCACAGTTCTGGCACATAGTTGACATTTTCCAAAGTGAGTGCTTCAGACACGACATCTCCCATTCCAACGATTTTCCCTCCTTTCTCGTCTCCAGCGAAAGACACAAAATCACCATCAATAAAACAAAAATTCGTCTGGAGTTCGTTTAATCCTGTCATGTGTCTTGAACATCCGCTGTAAACATGCCAGATGTATTCCATAAGCATTCGAAGCCATTTCTGGAGTTTATTCTGAAACACAAGAATATATACTGATTAGTTTGATTTGGGAACCTAGATTTGCTTTACTTTGGCTCTATCGTGGTTTTGACCCACTATGTCCTCTTTTGGCTTCCAAAAATAAGCTGTTGAATTAGCCAGATTTTTAACAGATTTCTTAAGATAATCAAGCTGATCTGTGAGATTTTTAACAAAATCATATTCTGGTTTAGAAAAATTCTTGCTTTTACAATGTTTCGCTGTATGTCCTAAATGACCACAGTGAAAACATCGTTTACGTCTGGGCTTTTTGGTGTTAGAAGATGATGTATGTGATGAGTGTCTTGAGCTTTTTGATGAGTCTTTTGATGCAGTGTATCTTGAGCTCTCGACTTTCTTCATTTTCTTGTCAACACAGCTTTCATCTTCTGAACAGTCTTCATCATTGTCAGAATCTGATGAACCTTCTGTTTGATAGTCACTTGAATTTTGATAGTTACTTGAATTTAGATCTTCACTTGCTTCGTCACTTGAATCATCAGAGCTCTGATTTTCACTTGAACTTTCTGAATTTTGATCTTCAATTGTTTCGTCACTCGAATCTTCGGAGCTTTCATCTTCTGTTGTTTGATCTTTTCTTGAATTTTCTGATTCTTGTTCTTTATCAGAACTTGACGTCTCTTCTGAGTTTGAATCCTCTTTGCTGCTATCTTCAGCGACTTTCTTCTCTAAATCTGTCATACCTATTCGAGATGGAATAAATTCTGGAATTTCCTCGGTGAGGAATTTTCCAAAGCTATTCTTTTTCAATTCTGGAACAAATACAGGAGATTTACAAACATTTTTATCATCACAAAATGCAGAATTTAAATCATGACATTCAAGCGTAGCATGTTTATGATCACGGGTCTCAAATGTAGGCACATGGCCCTTACAGTCATCCAAAGAGTTGAATTTAGGCACACGGCCATTACAGTTATCCGTCCTAATTAAATTATTACATTCATCCCGAATATTGTCTTTCTTAGAACAGTTCCAGGCGAACCAGTTAACGGTGGAATAACTGTCGCCTGAATAACCTATTCCTATTTTTGAACCGCCGCAGTCTCCATCCTCATCGCACACATCTTCTTTACACACAATTGGATCTGCATTACTTTTAGAAATGTTAGCGGTTGTTTCGTTTTCAAAAGAGTCGTTTTGTTCTACAGAGGCCTTTTCATCAATGAGATCATTTTCGGGATGAGGTGTTGGCATAGGCACATAGTTTTTGCTATGTGGTGGAAAGAAGAGTTTTCTTTCATTTCCTTGCCTATCCTTATACCCGATCCCGTCTTTCACATACGTTGGTCGTTGGCAATTTTTGATGTCAGTAAAGGCCTTTTGACTGACATTCCATTTGTCTATGATAATTTGCAATTTGTTCTTTTCGTTCAAAGCTTTTTCTAGTCTATCTGTGAGATCGTTAATGATAAAATCTTTTCTAAACACAAATTCTTTTAGAGTTTGCATTTCAGCTAAAGTTGAATTCAACTTTCTCTGATATGCGGCCTCGTTCTGTTTAAGCTCTTTGTTAAATTTTAAAGCTTTGTCTTTTTGTCTCTCAAATTCTAGATTTAGAGACTTGTAATGTGCCACGACATCAACGCATGCTGGTGTGCATAACTTTACTTTAAAGTTATGTGGAATACTATTTACCAAGTCTTTGTCAGCTTTTTCTTTGGAGGATTCTGTTTTCATTGCTGCTATTGAGACTTTTTCTTTCTTCTCATCAGATGACTCCTTAGGAACATGCTCCTTAGGTTTTTCAGCTTCTTCAGAGTTCTTTCCTTTCTCAGGCTCCGGGGAGCTGAGAATGCTTTTCAGACCCTTGTCCACAATGTTATCCCCTTTTGGGATTCCAGCAGTCTGTTTCTCAAATTGTTTTGATGACGACCCGCTTGAGATCTTTGCCATGAGAGCTTTGTTAACTTGTTCCTTCGCCTCAGCAATTTCTTCACCCCAATCATAATCTTCAACAATGAGAGCTTTTGTTGTGTTGGGAGACGATTTGGTTTTGTTTTCTTCGATAGTGATTTGTTTCACAGCAGGAGGGGCTTCAATGTTCCCTTCCTTTAACAAGGGGCAATCACGCTTGAAGTGACCAAGATTCTTACAGTTGTAACATCTCAGTTTGGATTTTTCAAAACCAGCTTTTCCAAGACCCACACGTTTTCCAGTCTTATCCTGAAACTTCTTCAACCTTAAAGTGATCATAGCCATCTGCCACTTCAAATCCATCTCCTCCATGTCATCAGGATCAACCTGATACATGTCTTCAGCAGTGAGCATCTCCTTCTTGAGTTCCCCCGACATTAGAGCTTCATAGCTACTCAAAAACATGTTAAAAAGTGCCACATGTTCAGTTGACACTTTCAAAGCTTGAGTATCACCAACTACAGCAGCCTTATCACTAGATTGTGGAGCCTTTGACGCGCTTGCAGAAACGTTAAAGTAGGACATCTCTGAGGCTTGTTTTCTGGTGGCTCCAGAAGCTAGAAACGCCACATTCTTTAGTCCAGTAGAGGTCTGAGCTGCCTTTGGGGAGTAACCAGCTGTATTCATTTCGCGTTTGTTGACGTCCATTTCAAAGGCCTTCAGAGTGTTAATTAGATCGGACAGAGTGACAGGATTTGGGTTGTTGAGGAAATCCCTTTTTATCATCATGCACTGAAGACTCCATTCCTTGGGAAGCGAATCCAGAAGCTTCTTTATGGCAGCACGATTTGTGACAGGATTTCCTGCCTTCTTCATCTTGGTCATCATATTCAGAAAGCGACTGATATGATCGGAAAGGCTTTCTCCACAAATTCCACCAAACATGTCGTATTTCTTCTGTACCATGTCTCTTTTGCTCTCAATCAGCTCTTCATTTCCTTCTTAGTGTTCGATCAAAGAGTGCCATAGTTCATTTGCAGTTCTGTATTCTTCAAACATGTTACAGTCATCAGTTGACAACGCCATGGTTAAGGCAGCATGCGCACGATGGTCGCGTTGGATTAGAGCTGTGTCTTCATCGGTGAAGGTTGTGGGGTCGTCGTTATTGACTATCAAATCTCCTCGAACCACCGTTGGAACGTGGGGTCCAGCGATGACAGAAAGCCATAGGTTTTAGTCAGTGAATTCGAAGAACGACTTGATTCGATTCTTCCAAGTACCGAAATCTTCAGCTCCTTTCAACTTTGGTGGTCTTGTGGTGGTTCCGGTCTCAAGTTCAGCTTGAGCAATTGGACTTAGCTGATTCACCGACATCTTGGCTTGTTTTTGACTTAAGAAATCTGATCAGAGGATAATTTCGCTGAAAGACTGCTGGTGAACAAATTCACCGGGGAATTAGGTAAATTCGTCGGATATTTGAACAATTTTGCCGAATATCTTCGCTGGTCAACTGTCTTCGCCGCTACGCAGAGAAATCCTGCACGAGCGAAGAAGCTAATTCCGCTGATAAAAGAAACACACACGTTAGTTTGGCCTATTTCGCCGGACACCGCGATAAAAACGCTGTGGTTCTTTATCACAGTTCTCGAAGTCGCCTTTGATAATTTCGCTATAGGGACAATTGGCACTATTTCACCGGCAATCAACAACTTCGCTCGACTTTTAGTCGGCGAAATTGATGATTATGCGATGTTTTTCAAAGGTTGTTCGCTATATTCAAAAATGTCTTCGCTATACTCAAAAATTTCTTCGCTGTATTCAAAAATATCTTCGCTATATTCAAGTTAATTTCGCTAACCAGAGGGTTTAACACGAACTAAAACCCTCTAATCACTCAAAAACGACTCAAAAACCATGTTTTGATGCACCAAAATGTCCAAAATAACTCCCTAATCACAGATTGACAACAACCAATCGATTAAACATACCAAATCAATCCATTTTAAGTCCAAAAAGTTTGAAAAACCTTGAAACTTTGAAAAACCTTCAAAACATTGAAAAATCTTAACAAAAACAGAACAACCAAGAGCACTAAGGCTCTGATACCAAATTGTAGATCCCAATATCAATCCGGATCACAGTGGTTGATTGTTTTAGTCCAAAACACCTATTTATTAAGTGTTTGAACTATGAAAAAGTTAAGAACAATCAAGAATGAAGATGAAGCTAATGGATTGATGAATACAACAAGTGTTGTATTGAATCTAAACAAGTATATAAATCAATAAAGCACCTTGGAAATCTGATTAGAGCACAATATCAAGAGATTTAATGTAAACAACACTTCATTCACCAAAGAGCCAAAAGCTTCGCTAGTGCTACAATGCTTGGGTTTATATAGGACTTGACTTGCCAGCATAATTATAATTATGCTAGAATCTTAACTACACCAAGTCAGGTTTGCTAGTTTCATGAAATTACAAAATAAGCCCCTAGACTATAAAATAAGCTACAAACTATTACAAAACTAATCCAGTACAAGTATGAACGATCTCAAAAGTTCCAACAATTCATACCAGCTTTGTTACGCTTAGAAAGATTATATATGTTATTAACATCAATCTTATAAATACCATTTCGAGGTTTAGCCTCAAAATAAAAGACATCATTTAAGTAGGCTAAAACAGAAAAACCATTAAAACGTACTTAAATCCTTGTTCAAACAGTGAAGAAACTGAAATAATGTTTTTGGTCAAACCAGGTGTATACAAACAGTTATTTAAAGTAACTACAAGGTAAGAGGGACATGAAAAACAAAATGTTCTAGTTACCAGATCAGGAACTCTCTTTCATTACCAACTATGAGTTCCATGTGGCCTTGTCTCAGTTTCTTCCACTTTTCAGGCTCTTGCAAGACATTAACGATGTGGTAACCACGTCCGGTATCAAAGACCCATGTGTTGCTAGAAACAGTGAAAAGTTCGATAACATAAATGAGAATATCAGAAGAAGTGCCAATGTTATTGGCCTTGTTCGTCTTCTGCTTGGTTAGATACTGCTGGCAGTTTCCTTTCTAGTGCCCCATTTGGTTGCATTCAAAGCACTGACGCTCCTTAGGAGGGTGTGGTTTTGCAACATGCTTGTTGTTGGTGGCATGTCTGGCAGCAACAACAACTTTTCTCTTGAATTTACTCTTATGATTCCTTTTCTTGTTATTGCGCTTCTTAACACCACCAGACTTGACCATTAGAACTTGGTTGGTTTTTGTGGATAACCAAGTTTGTTCATCTGGTCAATGTATCCTTTCATCTTAAGCACATGAGTATTGATACATGATCTTTCCAGCATTTTACAGCTTATGAGTTGTTTCACGGTGTGATATCGCTCCTGTTGGGCTTGTTTCTGGAACATGCCTTTCAGTTGCTAGATCATGTCATAAGCATCCTTATCTTCCATGTTCTTCTGAAGTTCAGGAGACATGGTGGCTTTCATAAGGCAGCTACCTTAACGACATCCTTGTTATGTTTTTCCAGTGCCTTGCAAGCAGTAGTAGTGTTACTTTCAGGCTCGGTAGGGACTGGGCCATCTAAGATATATAGCTTTTTCTCCATCTTGAGAACTGTTCTCAGATTGCGGTGCCATTCGAGAAAGTTGGTGTTATTTAATTTTTCTTTTTCAAGTATAGACTTGAGAATGAAGGAGTTGTTTTCATTAGACATCTGTTATATAAGCAAGGTGATTTTAATTAGTATTTTCGATGTATATCTCCTTATTTCGTGAGGTGAGACGATAAGGAATGAGAATCCGGTTAGAAGCTCTTTCTAAAGGCAGCTGTGGCATGCAACATTAGTAAGAGGTTCAAGCGGACTGACAACGATTGTCAACTGTGAGAAAAGCACAACTCCCGGGGTTTATGAGGCTGCGAGGATAACCTATTGTCCTTGCATTGATACGTTTGGCCTCATCTATGCCACTTTTGTTCTCGAGACAGCTAGGGCATGTAACACGAGAAGAAAAGTAATAGTCGTCCTAAAACGGTCACATGTGGAAGGGTCGGATGTGTCGACGAAAGCCCTTGCACCTTGGAAGGATAAACTAGACACCAAGTGTCGTGCTGTGGCTCCAACGCTGATGGTTCACATTATGCCCCAAGTGTTACTAGTAGTAGGATGTCATAGACCATTGATTTTAATTTTTACCAAATAGGGTCGTTATAGTCGGTTGTAATTTAGATATTAAATTTGCGACATAACCAAAAAGACCTTTTCACCTCTTGGGACAATTAGTTTTAGATAACCTATAAAACTAAGTTTGTCGTGACTTGGAATAACCAATTTTAAGTTAATAGAAAACTATTAGGTTAATAGTTTTGGAAAATTAAAACTAGTTTAATTTGCAAAACTTAATTGGTTATTATTCGTTTTAAAACAACCTTTGTTTTATAACAAAAATTTAACAAGTTGTAAAAACAATTTAGAACTTGTTTTAATATTTTAAAACTCCTTTTAAAATCATGTTGGTATTTAGGTTAGTTACGTTATAACAACTTATAAGATAAAAGCAACCACAATAGCAAGACAAATATGTAAATCTATATGACCAAAATTTGTTCGATCTTGCTAGAGCCTAATAGCAAGATCAAACGGGTCACAGGGTCACAACACACAAACAACCACCAGGATGGACTTGAGTGCATCCAGTCATCTCGAGCAACTCCCACTGACTCCTATTTAGCGTTCTCGGTTTTGTCTCCGGGTCTTCATTTATTACAATATTTACAAAAATACAATAAAGGAAAGAACCCTATCTATTACAACTTTGAACCATCTAGGTGGCCAAAAACCAACCGAATAAAATATACAACTACAAAACAAGGTCAGGCCGGATTTACATATTGTACGACAATCACAAAATAAACTGAGCAATGTTTTGGTCAAGCAAAACAAATAAAATATTAACCAAAATTAAAGTGCCCTTAAAAAAATTCTTAGATCAGAAACTTCAAATAAATAAAGTTTGTGGTCTAATTCCGGTTAAAATGACCGGTACCGAATCATATGTTGTAACCAAGGCTCTGATACCACTATTAGGATTCCATGATGATCGGTCAAAAAATTTTATTTATCAAAACCCGGTTTAATAAATAATAGTCAATTAATTAAGCGAGTTAATTAATAAAACACAGCGAAAAAATAAACAAGTGATCAACAATGAACGAAACCCGACAGGATCCAGATACACGCAAATACGAGCACAGTGATAAGTATATTTAACAACCGATGAGAAAGATATACCTCGGTTAATGACTAACCGGTTGAGACACCGAGGTTCAACGAACACGTGCTAGTGTTACGAACCAACGAAACAAGGCGAAGGAGCGACGGCTGGAGGCAGCTAGCGGCGGTGAGCGGCAGGATGGCGGTGGTATTCGGCAGCGGCTGGCAGGAAACGAGCGCAAGGTAGAGGCAGCAGTCGGCGGCCGACGAGGGCCAAGGCAGCGGCGGCGGGCTCCCGGCTCATAGAGGCGGAGGGGACCGTCGGTTCTCGGTTATGTATATGAGAGCATTTTGTTTTTCATTCATGTAACATTTGTGTCATTTAATCTTTGTAATTAAGTTTGAGATCAATGAAATATTTTGTTTGATATCCAAGAATCTTATTATAACATGTGCCTTACATTAATTAGCAAAAGTCCATTTAAAAACCAAATTGTCCATGTCCGTAGAAAAGTACTGTAATCCTGCGAAATGTACAGCATTCCATAGAACGAAACAGTAATTGTCCGAAAACCCAAAAATAAATATTATTTGTTATAAATAATATAACGGGTATTAAACAACACAAAATCCGCACTTAAATCTTTTTGCGTTAAGCTGCACGGCTAGTTCAGTGAACTGCCTGACAGCAAAGCCGGTACCGGAACTGTGTCAGAAATAATAAAATTTTTACTCCAAAAAGTTGGATTAATTATTTTGATGATAAAACATGTGCAAAAACAATTTTTGTCATGTATTTATATAAACTAAACACAGTGTCAGTATTTAACCCGGTACAGGACCCGAACCAACTTTTTCGCCCGACCAACAAACTAATAATTTTCATGGATTAGTTTTACCTAGTGTCACACTACTTTAAAATATGAGGGCTTGAAACCTTGTAGATATTTTTATATAAATTATCAAAGATTATAGAATTTATGTATTTAAACAAGTTTTTATAAAAAAAAATACAAAATACCCCCCCCCCCCCCATGTGTCCACGGTTTTAAGGGGTAAAGTGGGCCCCATTTTTGCCACCAATCTTCTATGTATGTGTTGGAAGTAAGAGAACTTGATTAGTGGATAGGTGATGTGAAACTTTAATCAAAACAAACCCTTTAAGACACACCATCTCTTTCATATTTCCAAGACATGCAAACTTCATCTCCTACCTTCTCTCTCTCTCTCTAATTTTGGTCAAGAACACTCCCACACCATCTTCTTCTTTAAAAAATTCAACAACTAGAAATTCATACTAACTTGGAGGTTTATGGTTGATTCAAAGTATTTTCAAGACTTGAAAATACACTAGAAGCACTTTGGTAGCACTAGGAGTTCTTGGATCATCATATCTTTATCATCATCTTCATCTTGTTCATACTACCAAGATTGTAAGAATCCTTCACTAGTTTCTATTTTATTACTATTGTTGATTTTTGTAAGAATACAAGTTTATCTTGAATCAAAACAAAACCTACATGTAAAACACTAAGAATAACCAAAAATCATTTTTTTTTCATCTTATGATTTTACTATAAATTTTGGATGAACTTGAAGAAGTTTAGACTAGTGAACATGAATCTTGGTTATTTTTGTATAAAAACAAGATCTAAACACATGCATGTTTAGATCTAACAAGATTCATCAACAAAAAGATATAAACATGGGTTTTTATTCTTAAAATGGTTACATGCATGTTAGAAAACATGGGTAATTATTTAAAATCCAAGAACATGAATTTTTGTTAAAACGAATCAATAAATTTTCCATTTCTGGAAAGAATCAAGAACATGAAATATGTTAGTAGAAAAAGTTTTGAATACATATTTGTGCTTCAAATGACTATATGAGTCATCTAAAACAAGAATTTTAAATAAAATCTTGTTCTACAAATTTTTGGCAAAAACAAGGAATAAAGTTTCCTTTTTGGGAAAGTTAGGAACTATATCATGTTCATGGTACTTTGTTGACAAATTATGACGAATATTGATACTTGATGATGTTTTATGTTGAAATGATTTGAACACAAATTTGTAAAAACTTGGGAAAAATCCATTTTTTTTCAAACGAAACTATGGCAAAATTTTATAAATTTTGTTATTTCAAAAGTGTTAAACAAAGAAATATGTAACTAGAAAACTATTTGAAGTCTTTAAATATGATTAAACAAATCTTGGACAAGAGGTTATAACTTCATACTTCATAAAGAATTCTAAACTAAAAGTGACAAGTATATATTTTAGATAAAATGTATACTTTCAAAATTCATCAAGTATCATATTATATGTTTTTGTGTGTATATATTAAGTATTTAGACCAAGTAGGAATAATTACACAAATATGTAATCACACAAATTACATATATATATATATATATATATATATATATATATATATTAACACTTGGGAAACAAAACTACAAAATGAAATGTCCATCCTTGGACATAAACAAACAATCGGACAATTCGGACACTTTGGACAACATGCCTTTTTAAAACTCCACTTATATACAAGTTCACAATCCTCACGGGGATCACTCAACACTCGGCCGAAAATATTTTTTTAGTGAATCACTCGAGAACGACATGGAACTTACTCCTACCATAAGCTTGCCAAGCAATCAATCCTCCTCCTTTTTAACTATACACCTTTGTAAATATCAAGAGGACTTTTTGGGTGAAGGGTTAGGCTTGTGTTAAAGGTAGGTGGTTGGGTTAGTGGTTAGTAGAAAAGGGCGAAAGGCGTAAAAAGCATCGGTTTTCGTGAGACTTTTTATTTTTGATAAGCTTTTATTTTGATGAAGCAATTCTTCAAACAAATTTGTTTTTGATAAACTTGTTTGTTTATTATTTTTTTTTTGGCTTCATCATCATAAATATATATAATTTTTTTTTGATAAGGGAGTCATACGAAAAACCGAGCTTGTTACTAAAACAAAGGGTTTAAAATAAAAAAAGGTTTTGGTGGGTAAAAGAGTGTTTGTTTTGGGTTAAGAAATGAAAAGGTTTAGGCTCAAAGGGGTTAACTAGGGGCATTTTGGGTAGGTGGTAAAAAAAAGAAAAATAATGGTGTAGAAATAAAAAAAAGTTAGTCCTAATGCCTCCATAATTTACTTACTCGGGTTTAAGTTGGTAAGGACCGGGAATGTATTTTCGTGGCAAGTTCTAGAGTCGTAAGAACCAAGCGGCTATTCACACAAGAAACGAAAAATGAGCAATTAGTTTAAAGATATGCATTTGTATGCTCAATAAAGGCTCAAAACTCACTTTTTGTGGGAATGGGTTTTTATGTGATCAAGTATATATAATCAAATTTTAACTAAACTTGTCATGCCGTTTCATAATTTTCTTATGTTGGTTCTTTTTATCACGACACTATCGGTTGTAAATTTGTAAAAATATAACCTTTTTAGAACTTGAAATTCCCAAATTAAACCTAGACAAGTAAAAAAAATGAAAATTTTTGAAAAAAATTTGGGGTGATTAGCGGTTCCAATAGAGTTTTATGTAAGGCTTGTAATTAGGACTTGCAAGATTCAAGGTTTTAGCATCCCCCCACACTTAAATTACACATTGTCCTCAATGTGTCCCAAAAATAAGTTTTTAGGTTGATTGAATGTGTAAAAATGTGTGAAAAAGCAAAAATTTATGTTACTGGGTGTCTGGACACGGCCCCGTGTCGAATAAACACGGCCCCGTGGTCAAAGTGCCAGTAACGATAACTTACAGAAGGTGGACACGGGGGCGTGTCGGCTGGACATGGCCCCGTGTCTGGCAAAAATCTGCAGGAGTAAACAAACAGCAGGTTTGGGGTAGTGGGCACGGGGGCGTGTCAGCTGGACACGACCCCGTGTAGACAGTCTGCAAGGGTGAAAAACAGGTTTCTGGCTTCGGTTTTCCTGTCCCTGCTTTAGTAGCACTAATGTTTAGTACTCTAAGCCTCGTGTACCTGTTTTATCAATTAATACTACACCAAACCATAACAAGCATCCTAATTTACCATAGTTCAAAACATCCACATCACAAAGTTAAAAAGAAAAAAAAAATGCAGAAAATAAAAAGAGTTAAAGGAAGTAAATTGTTCAACACATGGCACGCAGGCCAGAAATTGTTCATAAGAAAAGAGGGTTAACCTGTGGGACCACCAACCAGTTGCTCCTAACTCCGCTCCTCCCGCCTAGTCCATGTCCTCGTCTTCATCATCATCTCCTCCACCATGCCCCGCCATGTACTCCCAGATGTTCCCAATGTCATCCTGAATGTCGGAGATGTTTCTCTCAATTGCTCCGACCCGGGTGTACGTATTGCTGGCCATATTGTAGGTGTTCCTGGTGCACATGAGGTTTTCCTGCAACAAATCATGTAAACTTTGAAAATTAGGAAAACCGCCTCCTTGCGAGGAGGACTGGCCCGGATCACCATGGGGCTGATACTGGTATTGAGGAGGAGGCTGTAAGTGTGGAGCGTGAAGGACAAGTGCCTCTTGCGGGTTCCATGCATGCCCCTGGACTCTTTGGAAGCTAACTGTCCCGTCTTCGGCTTCATAAATCAAGTTCATGGAGCGGCAGATGTGTATGTCCACTCTTCCCGACCATGGGCTCTTTTGGAAAGACCTGGGCATGTCACAAAATGCTTGAAGAGACAGTATATCCACCCCCGAAGAAGATAGGGGTTGGTGGAGTAGCAAATCGGTTCCAATGCATGTTTCAGAGCAGGAGGTACGGAACATCGAGGTGTCCGCGGGTATGAATGCAATGAAGAACCACCAGATCTCTCAACCCAACAACACCACCGCTATCATGCCTTTGGCTAAGAGAGTAAGTGAGGACCCTATGGATGTAACGGTAAAGAGGGTCCCTCAACTTAGTGCTCTTAGTGCTGCTTAGGTTGTAGTGCCCTTCTCCTATTTGAGCCCATGCGGCTTGGCGTTTGTTTTCTGATAATTCATGTAACCCTCCGATGTTTTCTTTATTACCCGCATCTTCCTCCGCATACAACCCAACTATCGACCCAAACTGCGCCATCGAGATAGAGTACCTAGTCGCTCCACATCTGAATTCTACCCCATCATTATCAAATGGGTCGGCTCTTGATTTGAACACAAATGTTCTATAGAATTCCAGATTATACTCGTGGACTGAGCGAAGTCGAGTGGTTAGGGCGGCTCTTAGTGGGCCGGTGACTAGGTTGTTAAACCGGTCAAGCTGGTTCACCATTGCTAAAAGATCCATGCACACTTGTCATGGGTATTCCTCCGTCTGGTTCGAAGCACATCGTATCTTGCTTTAGCATCCAACTCATTTGCATTGTACCATGTGAATTTCTTTGACATCTGAAAGAAAACACCAAACAATTAGCATGAAACATTGAAGTTTTCAGAGAAAACAAAAAACTGTCGGCTGAACACGACCCCGTGTTCAGCGGACACGCCCCATGTTGATCAGAAAATAGCTAGACACGCCCCCGTGCTCAGCGGGCACGACCCCGTGTCCAGGCGTCTGCTTCCCAAAAATCACATTTTTCGACCCGGTCCCGAAAACTTGAAAATTTTTGGTCCAGTAGGGGCGGTTTTCCCCGAAAATGAAACCCCAAGTGCCGTTTTTCCCAAAACAAACCGTTTACCCCATTGATTTTATCTTTTTCAGTTCAAAAACAAGGGTTTGGGGTTTTTGTGAGAAATCGGGCAAATCTATGAACAATACAAGTGGATTTACTTTCTATAACATGAATCTAAACTAATGCTAACAGATTTATGCAAAAATTTGAGGTTCGATCCGGATGAAGTTCAAGAACCCTAGATTTTTCCCAAATTTTTGATGTTTTAACTACATGAAAATGCTTAATCTAACTACTAATGATGATAGAATCGTACCTTGATGTTGTTAGAAGTAGAGGAGACGTCGAAATCTTGCAGAAAAATCGCCTGAACCAGAGAGTTTTCGGGGAAACGGGGCGTGTGGAAATGAAGAAACTGTTTGGAAAAGGGGTTTTATCCCGATAGTTGCACGGACACGGCCCCGTGCCGGGCGATTTTTTTTGAAAATCATTTTTTTAAGTGCTTGTGTGAGTGCCCTTGTTTCCCAAAAACTCGGTTAGAAGACTTACCGATTTAGAAGTCAACCCGTTTGTTCGTAATTTCCCAGGTATGATGTTGATGCTTTTATTCTTCGACCGTTTGAAGCGAGATTTCTTCCTCCTCATCCTCAATGAATCCTTGATAGAGCTTCAGCCGTTGTCCATTGACTTTGAATGGAATGCCATTCCGAGATTTAATTTCTACTGCACTGTGTGGGAAAATATGGGTGATGGAAAAAGGTCCTGACCACCTAGACTTTAATTTACCAGGAAACAATCGAAGTCGTGAATTAAACAATAGAACTTGATCTCCTACTTGAAATTCATTTGGTTTTATGTGTTTGTCATGCAAATTTTTCATTCTTTCCTTATAAATTTCAGAGTTTGAGTATGCATAATTCCTTAATTCGTCTAATTCATTTAATTGACAAAATCGATTTTTACCGGCAAATTCTAAATCAAGGTTTACATTTTTAATTGCCCAGTAGGCCTTGTGAGCTATTTCTACTGGCAAATGACAACTTTTTCCATAGACGAGCTTATATGGGGTTGTACCTATTGTTGTTTTATAAGCAGTTCGAAAAGCCCATAAAGCATCATCTAATTTATCGGCCCATTCCTTTTTAGTTAACCCTACGATTTTTTCAAGTATTCATTTTAAACCTCTATTAGTCACTTCGGCTTGTCCGTTTGTTTGAGGGTGATATTCTGTTGAGACCCTGTGATAGACCCCATATCTTGTTAAAAATTTTTCAAGTTGATGATTACAAAAATGGGTACCTTTATCACTTATTAAAGCTTTAGGTGTTCCAAAACGAGAGAATTATTTTTTCAGAAATCTTACCACGACTCTTCCATCATTTGTTGGAAGTGCCTCGGCCTCGGCCCATTTAGACAAGTAATCTACTGCCACAAGTATATATTTGTTTCCTTTTGACGGTGGGAAGGGTCCCATAAAGTCGAGTCCCCACATATCAAAGATTTCACAAACAAGAATGCCATTTTGTGGCATTTCGTTTTTGGAAGAAATATTACCTGTCCTTTGGCAAGCGTCACATGTCTTGACAAGACTTTGGGCGTCTTTGTAAATGGTCGGCCAATAAAATCTTGAATCAAATACCTTTCGTGCGGTACTAGCGGCACCATGATGTCCTCCGTATGGACCTTAATGACAATGGCGGAGAATTCTTCTTGCTTCTCTACCATGTACGCTTCGTCGGATGAGCTGGTCGGCACACATTTTGAAAAGATAAGGATCTTCCCAAAAATAATGCTTTACATCAGCAAAGAATTTCTTTCTTTGATGATGTGGCCAACCTTTTGCAACTATACCGCTAGCTAGGTAGTTAGCATAGTCGGCGTACCATGGTTCTTCTCTGTATTCCACCATTTCTAGGGACTCCGTCGGAAATTTTTCGTTGATTTGCTCGTCCCTGGTTGCCTCCAAAGCTGGGTCTTCTAAGCGTGAAAGATGATCTGCTGCAGTGTTTTCTGCTCCTCTTTTGTCTTTGATTTCAATATCAAATTCTTGGAGGAGTAGAATCCACCGAATCAAACGTGGTTTAGCATCCTGTTTCTTGAAGAGATATCAAATGGCTGCATGATCTGTATAGACTATTGTTTTAGAAAGAACAAGATAAGAACGAAATTTATCAAAAGCAAATACCACAACTCGTAATTGTTTTTCAGTTGTTGTGTAATTTTCTTGTGCATCGTTAAGTGTTTTACTAGCATAATAAATTGGGTGAAAATGCTTTTCTTTTCTTTGTCCCAAGACAGCTCCAACTGCAAAGTCACTTGCATCACACATGATTTCGAAAGGAAATTTCCAATCAGGCGCTATCATGATAGGTGCATTGACTAGCATTTCCTTTAGGGTTAGGAATGCTTGACAGCAATCCTTGTCAAAGA
This sequence comes from Helianthus tuberosus, assembly GCA_030545235.1. Lineage (NCBI taxonomy): Eukaryota > Viridiplantae > Streptophyta > Magnoliopsida > Asterales > Asteraceae > Helianthus > Helianthus tuberosus. The sequence goes on along the minus strand of JARYGA010054349.1, from coordinate 23,811 downwards.
TGAAAGGGGCATCTTTTTCAAGTAATTTTGTTAGAGGCCTTGAGATTTTAGAAAAGTCCTTGATAAACCGCCTATAAAATCCGGCATGCCCTAAGAAACTTCTAATAGCTCTAACGGAGGATGGGGGTGGTAATCGAGAAATAGTGTCTATTTTGGCTCGATCAACCTCCATTCCTTCGCTTGAGATTTTGTGACCGAGTACTATTCCCTCTGTTACCATGAAATGGCATTTTTCCCAGTTAAAGGCGAGGTTAGTTTCCTCACATCGGGATAGCATTCGTTCAAGGTTATCGAGGCATTGGTCATATGAATCCCCAAAGAGAGAAAAGTCGTCCATGAAGACTTCCATTGTCTTTTCTATCATGCCATGGAAGATGGCTACCATGCAACGTTGAAAGGTTGCGGGGGCATTGCATAGACCGAATGGCATGCGTCGATAAGCAAAAGTTCCATAGGGACATGTGAAGATTGTCTTTTCTTGGTGTTCGGGTGCTATCAGGATTTGAAAGTAACCTGAAAAACCATCCAAGAAACAATACAATTTATGACCGGATAATCTTTCTAACATTTGATCAATGAAGGGCAAAGGAAAGTGATCTTTCCTTGTTGCTTCATTTAATCATCTATAATCTATACATACCCTCCATCCTGTGACGGTTCTCGTTGGTATTAATTCATTCTTTTCGTTAGTTATTACCGTCATACCTCCTTTCTTTGGAACTACTTGGACGGGACTTACCCAAGGACTATCGGAGATAGGGTAAATAAGTCCGGCGTCACGTAGTTTGATGACTTCGTTTTTAACCACTTCTTGTACATTTGGATTTACTCGACGTTGTGGTTGTATTACCTATTTGTAGTCATCGTTCATTAAAATTTTGTGCGTGCACATGGAAGGACTTATTCCTTTAATATCTACAAGATTCCAAGCGATCGCATTTTTGTGTTTTTTCAGAAGTTTAATTAATTTTTCTTTTTCTAAACTACCTAATTTAGACGAAATAATTACAGGTGATTTACCATCTTTGTCTAGAAAAGCATATTCCAAACCTTTCGGAAGTTCTTTGAGCTCAAGAGGTGGGTCTTTAGGAGACTCCTTATTTGGTTGTTCATTTTGATCAAGAACTTTGAAAGTTTGTTCTATGGCGACATCTTCTTCAACAAAGTGGTCAATCTTTTCACTTGTATCGGGTGGTTCATCTTCATCTTCAATTAGGGGGTCATTATTGCCGAAAGGATATTTCATTGAACGCTCAATATCGATGCTTCTTTTAAATGCCCCTAATTGAATTGATAGATTGTTGTTCTTTCGGTTTTTCAAAGCTTCGTGGGTTTTTACAAAAGGTCGTCCCAACACTAGAGGAGCGTCATCGAGGATGACAAGGTCGGTTGGGATTACCATTTGATTCGTTTGAACCAAGACATCCTCGACTACACCGATTGATTTTATTACTTTCTGATTGGATAGAAAAATGGGTATTTGAAGTGGAGAAAAATCACTAATACTTAATTTTTCGAAAATGTAGTTGGGCATTATGTTAACGCAAAGATCATTATCAATTGTGACATTACTAATAAATGAATTTTGAAAAAAACATGGAACCGGTGTAATGTTGATTTCAAATGAGTCTTCTTTTATTAGCGAGGTTTGATCATTTGTTAACTTAATGCTTACTGTTTCGTCAATTTTAGCGTTAGTGTGTAACTCTTTTAAAAACTTAGCATGAGTGGGAACCAAACAATGATTTTCAAAGGAAGGTGACAAGAGATTTATTTCTTCAAAATTAGACTCTTCTTGAAATTTAACGTTGTGGGACTCACCTTTTTCGTTGTTTAACTTATGTGTTGGTTTTTCACTTAATTGTTCTTCCATTTTTGCACTTTCAACTATTTCTACGTTATTATTACAAGTTAACTCTTCTCTTGCGCGGGACTCCTCTTCCCTTGCGTGAGATTCTTTTATGTAACGCTCAATAGTTTTAAGGTGTTCTAATATCCTATCAGTTACTTTGGTGATTGAGTAAGGATCAGGATTTTCAAAGCTTGAATCCGGATGTTCGATCCTTTGTTCCTCATAATACTCATAGGAAGTAGATGGTTCACACCATTGTTCTTCATTGTAATATATGATGGATAAGGGTCGTAATTTTGTTCTTCATAATACTCATATGAGGTGGGTTGTTCACGCCATGGTTCCTCATAATAAGTATACGAAGGTGGTGGCTCATACCTTGGTTCCTCAAAGTATGAGTATGAAGGCTCATACCTTGGTTCATTAAAATATGAGTATGAGGGAGAAGGTTCATACCTTTGGTCTTCATAGGATGTGTATGAAGTTGATGGCTCGTACCTGGGCTCCTCATAGTAGGTGTATGAAGTGGATGGTTGAAATAAGTCACAATATTTTACCAAGTGCGGGTTTCCACAATTAGTGCAATAGTCTTCCCTATAATCATCCTCCTCATAGGTGTAGTTGTAGCCTCCTTAGCATTGATCCATAAGAATCACTCAACAGACCACAACAGAGTCTCGAGACCAGAAAACAAAAATAAAAATGGAAACAGAGGCTGGACACGACCCCGTGTTCAGTGGACACGGCCCCGTGTTCAGGATCTGTATCTGGGCGTTTTAATTAAAGTTACTGGTTTTGTTGAGCACGGGGCGTGTTCAGTGAGCACGGCCCCGTGTTCAGACTCTGTATCTGGGTGTTTTATGAAAAATATGCAGCACGGCCCCGTGTTCAGTGAACACGGCCCGTGTTCAGGTTACTGTAAATGCAAAAACTAAACTAAAATGCAGAAAAATGCGCGCGTTTTAAAAAGGTTTTGAAAAACTGATTAGGCCGTCGATTTTAAGCTTTCTTAAAATCCTTGTGTCCCCGGCAACGGCGCCAAAAACTTGATGCGTGTCGTGTGTTATAGGTTTTTAATGTATATTTTAAGCCCTTTTACACTTTTTAGCCAAGTTTTAAATTTATAAAACACGATATTTACTAACACTAAACACACATATGGGAAAGTGCACCCATCGTGATCGTAGTATAGTATATTTTAAGCCCTTTTACACTTTTTAGCCAAGTTTTTAATGTATATTTTAAGCCCTTACATATGAGGGGAACAAAAAGTTTGGACCCCCGCCATCCAATATCGGTGGGTATTGAAGGAGGTCCTACTAAATTTGACCCAGGTCCTTGTAGGATCTATACACTGAACAAGGCAAGACTCTTACTAAACCGTTCCCTTAACCCCCGACCAGGTAGCCAACATACCTCCATATAGACCATGGAGATATGAATGGTGAAAATCTTTTATTTTATATAGACAGTAAAATAATGCCAAGACACCACAGACAAACGATAAGGAAGAATCACCTTCAACATAAGAAACTAGTTATTAAAGTCATTAATACATAACAAAATAAAAAGTGCGAAAAGATTAAAAATAAAAAGTATTACACTAGACACTTGTCTTCACCAAGTGATGTAAGAGACTTAGGCAAACATGGCCTTTGATTGTCAAGAACTCTTACGATCAATCTTGGACCCCGAGACGACTCACATACTCTATGATGAATGATGGATGATGGTGGTGGATGATGGCGTTGTGATAGTGGTGGAGGGTGGGTGAAGTGTGAGAGAGGTGGTGTGCCAAGGGATGGTTTGCAAATGAGCCAACCACCCCTATTTATGGCCTGAACAGCAGCCCGGGCACGGCCCCGTGTCCATTGGGCACGGCCCTGTGTCCACCTTCCTTCTCTTTCTTCATTAATTGCAGTTTGTCTGCATTAGTTGACCATGCCCCCGTGTCCGCTGGGCACGACCCCGTGTGCAGAAGTGTATCTGTACTATCAAGATTTCCCCAGATTCTGCGAATCTTAGAGTTGACCACGACCCCATGTCTTCTGGGTATGCCCCCGTGGTGGGTGATAGAAGCTTCTACAACTTTGTCTTTTCTGCAGACACTTGAGCACGAGGCGTGTTCAGCCTTCTGTTCTCTTGTTTTTGCTTGGGAAGTTGCTGTTGGGGGGGTCGGGCATGCCACGTTTATCCCTTTTCTTGTATTTATGTTAGATTTAGCTGCCTTTTTGCTTCTCTTGTTCATTTGAGCTCATTTAATCCTGAAAATACAAAAGGAAGACAAAAACACACTTTTTCCAACATTAGTACTAAAAAAGGGTTAGTTTTATACCATATTTGATGTAATTTATATGTTGCATTTTGCACACATCAATAACCCAATATTTACATTAGTAATACCCTCCCCAAGACGGCATTCCAATGACTACGTCAGGCAGAACCACGACAGCCGTTACGGAACCCTAGATCAATCGGGCAGCGTATCTAATACGTAACCGGGGTTATGATACTTACAACGAAGCAGAACTTCGTTATTTAGGGGGTATAATTCCCGAGTATAGCTTATACTATATAGAAATTGAGAGAGAATTTGAGATTTGAACGATTCAAAATGAGAGCCGAAACTCTCAATTTATAGTGCCTGGTCGACATCGGGTCGCGGCCCGCGACAGCCAAGGCTGCCTCTCTCGCGGCCCGTGAGATAGGTGTGTAGGGCTGTAGGGTAGATTGGTCACGAATATAGACTCGACACACTGCTACCACGTGGCAGCTCAGGGCTGCGCCTGGTGGCTAGGCGCTCGCGCCCCGCGACAAACACCCAAGGGTGTGTCGCGCCCCGCCAGAGACCATAAATTTCTGTTTTTAATTAATTTTAATAAAAATAAAGGTATTTAGGGCCATTTCTCGCGTACGGGGTGTATTTTAGGACATATAGGGACATTTTAATTATTGTTAGGGTGTCGGAATTATTTTTGGAGGGTTGTTATATCCTCACCACCTTGGTTTAGAACTCGTCCTCGAGGTCTACTGGAACAGGTGTGGATATTTCCTTTGCATTTCTGATTCAAGCTCCCATGTGTATTCTGGTCCTTTCTTGGAGTCCCATTTCACTTTGACCAGAACTAATCTTTGATGTTTCAGATTCTTGATTTTCCTGTCTTTAATCTGTAGAGGCCTTTCTACAAATTTAAGCTTTTCATTTATCTCTATATCCTTAAGAGGTACTACCAGTGATTCATCAGCTAAGCATTTCTTGAGATTAGATACGTGAAATACATCATGTATTCCTACCATTTCCTCTGGCAGTTGTAGCTGATAGGCTACATGTCCTATTCTTCTAATAATCTTAAAAGGTCCAACATACCTGGGGCTTAATTTTCTCTTTTTGATGAATCTTACCACTCCTTTCCAAGGAGAGACTCTCAATAACACCTTGTCTCCTACCTGAAATTCCAACGGCTTTCGTCTGTTGTCAGCATAACTCTTTTGTCGATCACGTGCTGCTTTCAACTGTTCCTTGACTTGAACAATCTTGTCGGTCGTTTCTTGCACTATTTCAGGTCCAGATAGTTGCTTTTCTCCAATTTCTGCCCAACAAATTGGGGTTCGGCACTTTCGTCCATAAAGTGCTTCGAATGGTGCAACATTGATACGGGTATGGTAGCTGTTATTGTATGAAAATTCTTTTAGTGGTAAGTGATCATCCCAATTACCCCCGAAATCAATTACACAAGCTCTAAGCATGTCTCCATTGTCTGAATGGTCCTTTCGCTTTGTCCGTCTGTTTAAGGATGATAAGCGGTGCTTAGATTCAACTTGGTTCCCATTGCTTTTTGGAAACTTGTCCAAAAATGAGAGGTAAAACGGCTATCTCTATCAGAAACAATTGATAAAGGAATTCCATGTAATGAAACTATTTCATTTACATACAATTTAGCTAACTGTTCCATACTGAAAGTTTCCTTCATGGGTAGGAAATGAGCTGACTTAGTTAGCCTGTCTACAATCACCCAGATTGTATCATTACCTTTTCTTGTCTTAGGTAATTTGGTAACAAAATCCATTGTTATCAATTCCCATTTCCAAACTGGCATCTCTAATTGTGGCAACAAACCTGAGGGTTTCTGATGTTCAGCTTTAACTTGTGAACAGGTTAGACACATTGCAACATATGCTGCTATATCCTTTTTCATTCCTATCCACCAAAAATTCTTCCTTAAATCTTTATACATCTTATCACTTCCAGGATGCATCGTATATTTAGACTTATGAGCTTCTTCCAATATACGGTGGCGTAGGTTTCCTAATTTGGGTATCCACATTCTTTTCTTATGGAATCTCCAAATTCCATCTGTTCCTTGTTCTCATTCCTTAATCATTTTCTCAGTATCATCCTTGATTACTGATTCTTGTACCTCTTTAATCTGTTCATTTAAATCTACTTGTAGATTTATTTTACGAGAACGTACTCTTTTTGGTTTTTCGTGATATTTTCGACTTAAAGCATCAGCTACTACATTTGCCTTTCCTACATGATACTGTATATTACAATCATAATCGCTAAGAATTTCCATCTAGCGTCTTTATCTCATATTGTAACAACCTTGATTTTCAAACATGTACTTGTTTGATGCACAGATAGCAGTTGTCATATATTGAGATGCAATTTGTTTGATTCGTGCTTTGTTTTATGCTCTTACATGATGTACCGGCCCAAACACGTGAATAATTGCTTTAATTATTGAGTTTCGTGCTTATAAACAAGGCTACATTAATTACAAGGGCCTAATGTGTCATTATGTGAAAGTACAAGTTAAGGGACTTAATTGTCATTCCTTGAAACTTGTTTGGAAACTTCGATTTTAAATCCGTAAATAAATCCGTCACTATTTTTACAAAATATAAAGTTCGGGGACTAAATTGTCATTTTTAGAAATTTTAAAAGTTCGGGTTAAAAGTGTAATTTTTGAAAACTATAAAGTTTAGGGTCCTTTATGACATTTTTGAAACTTGTTTTATATATAAAATATAAAATTATTAAAACTTTTAAAAGTATAGGGTTTAACATGTCATTTTTGAAACATATATTTTAATAAACTAAATACATATATTTTTGAATATAAAGTACAAGGGCCTTAGGGTCATTTTCTCAAACTATAGTTCAAGGACTGTTACTGTTATTTTTAAAACTGTTTTAACCTAAAAAGTCTAACTCAGTTAGTCTTTTATAAAGGATCCTATATAAAAAAGGTTAACCTAGTTAACTACTTAACTAAACTATTACAGGGACCTTAGTGCATATCCTCAGAACCTCAGGGGCCTAAGTGTAAAATCCGAATCAAAATAAAAAAAAATAAACAAAAAACCCGGTCACTTGGGGGTTTCGAACTCGGGACGTGTGGGTTAACATATGAGCGTGTGACCGGTCGGCTGGTAGGCCTCATCCGGTTATAACTCGAATCTTAAAATACTTATACACACTTTAGATATTAAATATTATTTATTCAAACCTGCAAAACCCGCCGTCTGTCACCGGATTCCATCCAAAACACAACGAGACAATGGCTTATTCACCCTATGAACTTGCATGTGGAATCCTTGTATCGAAACCAGACTTCCACGCGTTCAAATCGTTCAATACCGAGGCTTTGGCATGCCAATTTGTTGTTTTTCGTTTTAACCGGAATCAATTAAAATCCACTAAATTGTGTCGTTATTTTGTCGAAATTGAACTGTTATTTAGAATCCCTGATCTCTTACGAAACTCACACAACCTTCAAACACACTTAAACATCGAGAAATCACTTCTGTTTCATTTCTGCGTTTTCGTCGCCGGAACCGTCGCCGGATATAGCCGAACCTCGAATCAAGTCCTTACCGGATCCGTTTTACTCGTCCAATCGGTATGTTATCGATTACACAATATTTTCCCGAGTCTAATTGAAATATAATCGGGTTTAGATAGGGTAATCGGGTCTGTTGACTTCGGTTGACTATTTTGGGGAAGAAGATGATGAACAGTATTTCTGTTCTTTTATTTAAACAGTTTATTCTTTAAAAATTCACAATAAATCGGTTTTTAACATTTAAAGTCCGAAAATTTTAACATATGTACTTTCAACACTGAGGTATTTATTAAAAATATAAAGTTAGACAAAATATTTATAAAACTGTTTTTATAAATTAAAACAGTATTAACATTTCAGAAATTTTAATAAATCTGTTTTAAGGAGTTAATTATTGAAATTTTTATAGTAATTATTTTGTATGTTGAACTTTACAGAAATAATATTGTTGTTAATATTTCATAGAATTTTTATGAAATAAACAGTAATTACACATTAAAAGCATAGTTTAATTTAATACATTTAAATTAAATAACTATATAATTTTTGTCAGAAATTATTTTTATGATACTACATGCATTATTCTGAGTTTATATAAATTAGGTTACTGTTTAATTATTTACAGATTATTTTACATAATTAAATCGGTTAAAAACAATTATTTAAACTTAACAGTTTTAATTATATAATCATATATATTCTGCTCAAAATTTTTTTTTTTTACAAAATACACATGTTTCTGAGATTATTAAAAATCTCAAACTGTTTTGGGCATTTTCAGATTTATTTTGAATAATTAATCTGATAAACTTAAATACTGATATTTTAGCCTTTTAAATTCCATTTATTTACATAAAGTTATTCAAAGGCCCTAATAATTACTGTGAATCAGTAATATTACATGTTAATAATTTATAATGTTATTTTTAATTTTTCTGATTTAAACTAATTATTTAGATAATTATTAGATAATTATCATGTTTATTCATTTTGAAACTATATATAATTGTTTATTTCAGAAATATATATGTTGCCATGATAATTATTTTAAATCTGATATTCTTATGTTCAATAATTAAAAATGTTATTTTTAATTATCCTGTCTTAAATTAATTATTTAGATAATTAATTTGTATAATTATCATGTTATTCTGAAAATATATATATATTTTTAGAACACTGAAATTAATTTATGATTCTTATAAATTAATTTAACATTTGGACTATATTGTTGTAACTCTCATTTTATATAAATTGTTCACTTGAAATTTAATTATATATAAATATATATACAAACTTTGAGTTAAATATATATATTTATTTGTTTTAAATATCCGAATAATATCTTACCCATTATTTGTATAACTTAGAAATTTTCACCAAACCTGTTCCACAGTTTAAAAGGGTTGATCAAGTTACCAAGTTTTCCCCAAACAGATTAGTCAAACCGTACAACGCAACAAACCTTGCCACCCGTTAATACAAAATTACAGTTTTGCCCTTTTGATTGATGCTATGTCCAAAATTGTTTATACATGTTCAATTACAAATAGAGTGACGTGGAAAGATCCTGTGTTCCCGCTAAAACTCTACACGTATACTTGTCTTGGAATTATTCAAGGTGAGTTCATAGTTCCCATTTTCTGTTTTACAATATTTTCGGGATGAAACATATGTAATAATGTGATACAAACTCATTCGCATTTTTGTGGCTATCTTGATCGTTTTCTTGCAATTGTGTGATTTCTTGATGCTTAAACATTACATTCATTAACTCCGTACAAGCCGAACGGTAATATTATAGCGCTATAGGTGTGACGCCCCATCCGACTTCAGGGTCTATTGTTGTTGTTGTTGTTCATGTTATTCATTGCGGAAGTCTGGGTGATCAATGCCGTGTTCAGTCTACAAAGGTTTGAATGTTCACCAAGCGGGACTTGTTTCATTCAATTGTTTAAAACATATCAAATGCCACATTGTTAAACATTTTGTTTCATTTTCACATTATTTGTTCACTACCAAACTAACCAAAACCTATGAACTCACTCAACCGTTTGTTAACCCAAATTGTTTTTAACATATGTTTCAGGTGTTGATGTTGAAGTTAGCTTTTGCAAGGATCACATAGGATTGCAGGACAAGTGCCTTAGCTTAAAATAAAAACAAAGACCTTTGTGAACAATGTTGTATTTGTTTGTACCAGTTTGGATGTGAATGCAATCCTATCAATCAACTTAATCATACTTCAACTTTAATTTAATTACCATGTGCTCATATGCATTCTATCAAGTTTTGTGATGCCCTTGACGTTTCCGCCACCGTGTCAGGGTGTCACACATATTCAACTCTTTTTGCCCAAAGTCATATCTTAAACTCTTGTGGTCGGTGAAAATGGTAAACTTACTGCCATAAAGGTAATGTCTCCAAATCTTAAGGGCAAAAATTATGGCTCCTAATTCTAAATCATGGGTTGAATAGTTTTCTTCATGATTCTTAAGTTGTCTAGAGGCATAGGCTATAACCTTTTGATGTTGCATTAACACACATCCATAACCTAACTTAGAAGCGTCACCATAGACTACAAAGTCTTCAGTTCCTTCTGGTAATGCTAATATGGGTGCATTGGTTAATCTTTGCTTAAGAATTCTAAAAGCTTCTTCTTGTTTTGGTCCCCATTCAAACTTAACAGATTTGTAGGTTAACTTAGTTAAGGGAATGGCTATTCTAGAAAAATCTCGAATAAATCTTCTATAATAACAGGCCAATCCTAAGAAACTTCTAACCTCGGTTGATGACTCTAGGGTTTTCCATTTGGTACTTGCCTCGATCTTTGTGGGATCCACATGAATTCCGTCATGATTGACTAAATGTCCAAGAAACTGTATCTGTTCTATCCAAAATTCGCACTTCGAAAACTTAGCATAAAGCTTTTCTTTTCTTAATAAACTTAGAAGTGCGTGCAAATGCTTTACATGTTCCTCCTTGCTTTTAGAGTAAATGAGAATATCATCTATAAAGACAATTATGAATTTATCCAAATTTGGTTTACGTATTCGGTTCATCATGTGCATAAATGTGGCTGGGGTATTGGTTAAACCAAATGGCATGACAGTAAATTCATAATGGCCATACCTTGTTCTGAAAGTGGTCTTAGGAATGTCCTCTTCCTGTACCTTTAATTGATGATATCCTGATCGTAAATCGATCTTAGAGAAAAATCGAGCTCCTTGCAACTGATCAAACAGATCATCGATTCTCCGTATAGGGTACCGATTCTTAATCGTGACTTTGTTCAATTCACGGTAGTCAATTCACATTTGCATTGACCCGTCTTTCTTGTTAACAAATAAGATTGGTGCTCCCCATGGCGATGAGCTTGGCTGTATGAATCCTTTTTCTAACAATTCGCCTAATTGTTTCTTTAATTCTTGCATTTCTGCAGGTGCCAAACGATAGGGTACTTTGGCAATTGGTGCTGTTCCTGGTAGCAGGTGGATTCTGAATTCGACTTCTCTGTCCGACGATAGTCCAGGTAATTCTTCTGGAAACACATCTGGGAACAAGGATACTACCGGAATATCTTTCAGTTCTTTTCCTTTTGTGTTAATGATTATGGAATTCAAATATACTAATGATCCTTTTCTTATATAACTAGCTGTTTTCATTACAGAAATGAATTTCGCGGATCCGGTAGGTTTATCTCCTTTAATTGTGATCTTTTCACGTCTTGGTGAATTTACTTGGATTGGCTTTTGATCACATAGAATACTGGCTTTATTGGCTATTAACCAATCCATTCCTAATACAACATCAAATCCTGCTAGATTCATTGGATAAAGGTTTGCAATAAACTTTTGGTTTAAAAATTCTATTCTTGCTCCCTGCAAGATTTCGGAAATCTTAATGGTTTTTCCATTTGCTGTTTCTACTAAACATTCTTGTGGGAGTTTAGTTAATGGTTGGTTGAGAAGTTTGCAAAATGAAGTATTAATAAAACTTTGGTTTGCACCAGAGTCAAATAATACTTTAGCAAAAACATCATTAACTAAAAACGTACCGGCTATCACGTCCGGGATCATCTTGGCTTCTTCCGCAGTCAGAACAAACGCCCTAGCATTTTTAGTAGTCTTGTTGTTCATGGCTGGAGCTAGTTTCAGACAGTTAAGCTTGATATGACCTTGTTATCCACATTTGTAGCATATCCTATTGTTAGGTTTCTTCCTGCAGTCTACTTCCTTGTGTCCAGATATTTTGCAGAAGTTACAGTATATAGAGCATCTCCCAGAATGCTTCCTTTTGTAATACTTGCAATAAGGTGCAGAATGTAACACCCCAAATTTTTTTATGTGCTAGTTAATAAAATTTAATGATGAATAAGTAAGAATAGATTATAAGCCATTAATAATATAAACACCAAACTTGAGGGACCAAAATGGAAAAGTAGGAAAGTTAGGATATTAAAACTAAAATTAACACACACAATTTAGTAAGTGTGTGTGTGTGTGTTCGATCTGGGCAAAAAGAAGAAGGGGGAAAACCATCAAACATTTCAATTTCCTCAAATTTAAAGTGATATTTGGCTAAATGTTACTGCATGGGTTAAGAATTTCGACCACCTAAGTGTTCTCATCAACAAGTAAGTCGAATTTTATGATTTAAATGATTTTGATGAAATGGGTTATGTGTAAATCCGTGAATGTTTATTGAAATTGAGTAGAAATTCTAGATAATATGAATATATAGAAGTTATAATAGGCTTAATTTCGATTATGTTGATGCTTTGGGGGAAAACCCATTTGTAGTAGTAGTAGAATGAAGATGATGATTACATGTGTTATGTTATATAAAATTTTGATGGATGAAGTTAGATGTTGTAGGATGTTGTTAAATGAACCTAATTAGAATGAAAGTTATGTGATATTTGTTGCATTGATTTTGATATGAAATAGTAAGCTTATGCACAAGGTACTTGTACATGATGCTTTGAAAATAGTACACACACAACATGTTCGATGAAATGCCTAGGCTGATTAAGTTATCATTTAAGCATGAAATTCTTGTTGAATTGATGAATATGTATGAAATGAATTATTATGAATGCTAAGAGTAAGATGATGTAACATATAGGTGCCAAGAAGGAAGAAAGCTCAAGCCGTAACAAAGCACAAGCAATGCAAGACCACGGTAAATTCATATGAATTTAATTCTCTTTTATCTAGTTCTACGGATAATAGTTAGTAAATAAATATTTGCATTGAGTTGTATGTTTGTTTATGATAAAAGTTTTGATATGTTAAATGTTAGAAAAATGGTTAAGTAGCAAGATTGTATTGGATGCATATTAACCATGGAAGTAGTACTAAAAATCTTTCGGAAAGTAGAATGTGAAATGGCTTAGTAATGACTTGTTGTAAACGGGTCAAAAATGATAAAGTTATGTCAAGTATGCAAGATAAAGTTTTCCGTTGTAAACGGGATGATTTAGACTTGTATGATGAATAGCTATGTTGTTCAAGTATGGACCCATTATTAATGGGTCGAATGGATGTATGTATGATTGTTTGTGATGTTGGAATGATAGAAAGTTAACGGAAATAATATCAAACGGGAAGAGTGTTTCACACAAGGAATGTCAATTAATGGGTAAAATTGCAAATGGGTCGAATAAAAGTATGTAATGAATGTTATGAATTTTTGTTTGGTATTATGAACTAACGAATGTTTGATGTTATGTATGATAGGTAAATCTCATGCTTGATTGCGGCGCGCTCGAACCGAACACACACTATATTGCCCACTTATGCGCTTCCTGTTCAAGTCATCTTTTGAAATGGGTCATAATCATTTTTGTGTAGTAAATGTTAAACTATTATCTAGAATGATCGTAGTAGTTTGAAGTTTAAACTTTATTTTGGATAGTTTGGATAGAATGTTTTGGTGAAATGTGTATGGTTTTAATTTTGACATCTTTGAAAAGTGTCGTAGAATGTATTTTGAATGATTTTGTTAAAAAGCAGGAAATCATCTACTTTACGAATGGGTCATGCCAAAATTTTTGTAAAATTGTAAGATGTTTATTTTATTTATCGAATGTTAAAAATTGGGTGCCACAAGTTGGTATCAGAGCCGAGGTTTGAGGGATTCAAGTATTAGACCAAAAATGCTTGAACTCAAACCGAAAGCTCGTATGAAGGTGTGTTCGTTCCGAAGCGCTATGCAAGTAAGGAAATAGTAAAGTTGATTACGTTTATAGTTAGAAATGAAAAAGAAATTTATAGGTTATTTGTTTATAAACCGAGTTTTAAGGTAAACGATGATGTTAAACGGGACCGTGTTTAAATTACGGACACGTAGGAAAAAGAATCGAGTAAAACGGACTAATAGAACTATAGATATGAGGTTTTAAAGTAAGTATTTTAGAAAAAAAATTAGAGCTGGGTAATTGCAGCAACACAGAACTGAACATTCTGTGAAAAAGGGGGCGTCGCGCTGCGCGACACCTAAATAGAATGACCGTCGCGTCACGCGACAGCGGTCGCGGGCCGCGAAGGATAGCCTTCTAGCTGTCGCGGGCCGCGAGGGTTTAAATTGCTGGCGATTTTTTTTATTTGGTTGCTTTGAATACGAGACTCGTTTTAAATGATTTCTAAGGCCTCGTAAGCAACATTTAAGGTAATTTTCATGTTAAGAGTAATGAAGAAAGGTATATGTGAATGATGAGAATGAAAATCGTTACGATCAAGGGTTATGATCTACACGATACGACATGATCGTCAATGACGATAACGTATAAAGTATGAATTGTAAAGTGAATGTAGTATGCTAGCATGAGATCAAACGTGATGAAGAAAAGTATAAAAAGAAATTTAACGAATGAAATGAATGTTTTATGTAGATGGCGGACAACGTAAATGTGAATGATACCGAATAGGCACAACAAGATATGATAAACGAAAGAATTGTGGAAGAAGTTAAAAAGATAATTGAGGCTAGTATTCCTCGACTAGCTCAAGAGGTTGAAGGGCAAGTATTGGGGGTAGTGGATAACTTAGTGATGTCCAAGGTTGAAGAATTGAAAGAAATGATCAATGAACTACGAACGAAGAAAAGCACTCGGAGGTGCACGTATAAGGAATTTATGGCATGTAACCCCTTGCCTTATAAAGGGGAAATTGACCCTATAGCCTGTCAAAGATGGATTTCAAGTACTGAGGCGGTGTTTGTAAGAAGTAAATGCGAAGTGGAGGATCAAGTAATGTTTGCTACGGGTCTTCTCCAACTTCGAGCAAAGGATTGGTGGGATGCGTATTCTAAGGAATTAGGGGATGATAAAGTACAAACGTTAGCATGGCAGGAGTTCAAGGAACCATTTCTGAAATATCATTGCCCACAATCAACGATTGATCGGATTCAAGAAGACTTCTTACGTATTCGACAAAAGGATGAGACGATAGATGAGATAACGAATACGTTCCTTGGCAAGCTGAAGTTTTGTGGGGAGATAGTGGGGACTGAGAGGAAGAAGATTTTACGTTACCATGATATGTTAAAGGCTGAATATCGTTAGTTCATAAATCCCTCCAAGTGTGAGACGTTAGATGAATTAATTAACTGGGCAAGAGATAGGGAAATTGAACTAAAGAGGCAGGTCGAACGGGGAGAGAAAAGGGTGGCAGAGAAGTCTTCGAACCCGAACCCATCAAAGAAATCAAGATTTCAAGATCAGGCTAAGGAAGGGAAAACAATTAGTGGAATCCCGACTTGCAAGACATGTGGGAAACACCACTCGGGTGAGTGCTTACTCGGAAAGAAAGGATGCTACAAATGTGGGCAAGAGAGACACCCGTACTACAAGTGTCCCAATAATCCAAAGACGTGTTACAATTGTTATCAGACAGGGCATGTTAAGGCGGAATGTCCAAAACTTCAACAAGCATCATGGAAAGAAGGAAAAAAAGAGGAGCCATCTAGGGCTCGCAGAAGGATGTTTCAGATAACATCGGAAGAAGCAAAAACTCACCCGGAGGTTGTTTCAGGTATATTTTTGGTAAATTTCATGCCTGTTAATGTTTTATTTGATTCTGGGGCTAGTAGGTCATTTGTTTCAAACGAGTTATTATGTTATCCATCGTTTAAGCTTGAAAAGATGTCTATGCCCTTAGAAGTGGAAGTAGCCGATAGTAAGAGTTATTTACTGCATGATGTATGTAGAAACTGTAAAATCTTAATTGAAGATGAGGAGTTTAGTATAGATCTTATTCTGATGTGTATGGGGGAGTTTAAATTAGTGGTAGGAACGGATTGGCTAGCTCAAAATCATGCTGAAATACAATGTGAAAAGAAAGTCATTCATGTAGTAACTTCGGAGGGAAAATGGGTAAGTATTAAAGGGGACAGGGTTGTCGAGTCAAAACTTTGTTCTATAGTCGAAGCTATCAAACATGTAAGAAACGGGGGTAAGGCGTATCTATCTTACGTGATAGATATCAACTGAGGTGTTCCAAAGCTTAAAGACGTGGATGTAGTGAATGAATATCCGGATGTGTTTTCGGAATATTTACTGGGGCTTACGCCTGAGCGGGAAGTGGAATTTAAAATAGAGCTTAGCCCGGGTGCAAAGCCGGTAGCTAAAGCCCCTTATCGGTTGGCCCCAACCGAAATGAAAGAATTGATGACGCAACTCCAAGAGTTGCTCGATAAAGGTTTTATTCGACCGAGTGTTTCGCCATGGGGAGCACCCGTATTATTCGTGAAGAAGAAAGATGGTTCGATGCGAATGTGCATCGACTATCGGGAGTTAAATAAGTTAACGGTGAAGAATCGTTACCCGTTGCCCAGAATTGATGACCTATTTGACCAGCTTCAAGGGGCAAGTTGGTTTTCAAAGATCGATCTACGATCGGGTTATCACCAACTACGTATACTAGAAGAAGATGTGCCAAAGACTGCGTTTTGAACGCGGTATGGACATTACGAGTTTTTAGTGATGTCCTTTGGGTTAACAAACGCACCAGCTGCATTTATGGATCTAATGAATCGGGTGTGCTGGCCTACGCTTGATAAGTATGTAATCGTTTTCATTGATGATATACTAGTATACTCCCGAAGTGAAGCCGGGCATGCTTCACACTTACGTGATGTATTGGAAACGCTTCGCAAGGAAAAGTTATATGCAAAGTTCTTGAAGTGTGCCTTTTGGCTTAAAGAGGTATAATTTTTGGGCCACGTAATCGACGCGGACGGTGTTTGTGTAGACCCCTCCAAAGTAGATGCAGTGATGAATTGGGTACCCCCGAAGAATCTAAGCGAAATAAGAAGTTTTCTAGGCTTGGCTGGGTATTATAGAAGATTTATCCAGGATTTCTCCAAGATAGCCTCGCCCATGACGAAGTTAACAAAGAAGAGTGAAAAGTTTATATAGGGTGAAGAATAAGAAAAAGCGTTTCAGACATTAAAGGAAAAGCTCTCGAATTCTCCGGTGTTGACATTACCGGATAGAACGGATGATTTGGTAGTTTATACTGACGACTCCCGCCAAGGTTTAGGATGTGTACTAATGCAAAGGGGTAAGGTTGTTGCTTATGCTTCAAGACAACTCAAGCAACATGAAAACAATTACCCAACTCATGACCTAGAATTGGCGGCGGTCGTATTCACTTTGAAGATATGGAGACACTACCTATATGGGGTGAAATGTACCATTTACTCGGATCATAAAAGGCTCAAATATTTTTTCGGACCAAAAGATCTTAATATGAGGCAACGAAGATGGTTGGAACTTATTAAGGATTACGATTGTGACATTCATTATCATCCCGGGAAGGCTAATGTAGTGGCGGACGCTCTAAGTCGAAAGGAGTACCCGCCTCCGATTCGGGTAAAAGCTATGAAGATGGTAGTCACTTCTAAACTCCTTGAAGAAATTCGAGAAGCTCAAACTAAATCTTTGAATGCCGATGACTCGAAGAAAGAAAGGACGAAATGATTTATTCACGAATTAGAAGAGAATGCGAATGGTATGAAAACGAGGTATGACCGAATCTGGATACCTCGGGAATGTGATGTGAAAGAATTACTTTTGAATGAGGCTCACAAGTCTCGATACTCCGTTCATCCGGGAGCTACAAAGATGTAGCGAGACTTGAGAATGAATTACTGGTGGCCGGGAATGAAAAGAGACATTGTCAAGTATGTTGCTAAGTGTCTGACGTGTTCTCAAGTAAAGGCTGAGCACCAAAAACCGTATGGAAAATTGCAGCCGTTGGAGATACCGGTGTAGAAGTGGGAACATGTAACGATGGATTTGGCGACTAAACTTCCTAAGACAAGGAAAGGGCACGATGCTATTTGGGTAGTCGTTGACCGACTAACCAAAAGTGCACATTTCTTACCCATTCAGGAAACCTATAATTCGGAAAAGATGGCGGAAGTTTATACAAATCAGATTATATCTCGACATGGGGTTCTGGTGTCTATAGTGTCCGACCGGGATACCCGGTTCACATCTCGTTACTGGAGGAAGTTTCACGAAGAATTGGGGACTCAGTTACATATAAGTACCGCCTACCATCCACAAACCGATGGTCAGTCGGAACGAACTATCCAAACATTAGTTGATATGCTAAGGGCGTGTGTTATGGATTTCAGAGGAAGCTGGGATGATCATCTACCTTTGGTAGAATTTTCATATAATAATAGTTATCATGACAGCATAAAAATGGCCCCTTACGAAATGCTCTATGGAAGGAAATGTAGAACCCCGGTTTGTTGGGGGGAAATGGGTCAGCGTGAACTCGCGTCAAAGGATGTAGTAGCCGAAATGAATGAGAAGATTGATATGGTTAGATCAAGAATAAAAGCAGCGCAAGATAGACAAAAGTCTTTTGCGGATCGGCGAAGGCGACCAATTGAGTTCCAAGTGGAAGATTATGTCTTATTAAAAGTCTCTCCATGGAAAGGGATAATTCATTTTCGTAAATGCGGAAAGCTAGGTCCTCGATACATTTGACCATTCAAAATACTCGCTCGGGTCGGGTCGGTTGCGTACCAGTTAGAATTACCTCCCGCGTTGGATGGAATTCATAACACTTTTCATGTGTCGCAACTGCGAAAGTGCCTCGCGGATGAGACGACATATGTGCCCTTGGATGATATTGAAGTGGATGAAAAGTTAAATTATGTAGAAAAGCCCGTCGCAATAAAAGATTTAAAGTGAAGCAACTCCGCAACAAATCCGTTGTTGGTGCACTGAATGTCTGCTGACTATGTCTTAATCGAGTCTTAGGTCTAGATAGGTTAGATTGGAGTTTAGAATTGAATTCGTGGCTTAATGTTGTAATTCCGCTCGAAATGACATTTATGTCATTTTAAGCAAAATCAGGAAATTAGGTTAGATTGTGATTCAGCTCCAAACGTAAGTTGGTGATTCCGCTCGAGATGTATATAGGTGATTCCGCCTGAATCACTTGGAGCGAAATCAGAGGTTCCATTTGGAGGGGAATCAGACCGCCTATATATATGTGTGTGATGTTCTCATTTGTAAGGTGTGGAGCGGAATCTGATCATAGTGTAAGAGTCGAGGGGCTGTCAAAATTCATTCAGAATTCATTGTAAAGACTCACAATTTGCAATAGAAAGAAAGTTAAAAGGATACAAGTTGTATTGACGTTGTTTACTTTGATTCCGCCTCTGTAAACGATGATGAACTGCCTTTACTGACTATTTAGGGTCACGCACACGGTCCAACAAGTGGTATCAGAGCTCAGGACGAGGAGTTCATACCATTAAAGCTTGATTCTACCGGATTTTCACTTTTCTACTCTCTTCTTCTCATACTTCTCTGATTTGAACTAGTTCCAACGGTTGAAATGGCCTGATTTTCGAATATATTATGTAAAACATGGTGTTAACAAATCCTACAAAGAATCAGATTAAAATATGGATTAAAAAGGATAAAAATGATACTTAAACCTGATTCCGCTTGAAAGGGTGTTCGAAATATTCTGCTTGAAAACATTAATTCCGCTCGAAAATTATTGGTCATTTGATGTCACACCCTGGCTTTGCGGAAGCGTGGGTTTATTTGGTGTGACTTCTTAATACCATAGCTTAATCACAACAAAGCTATATGAAAGAAAAACCATGATGATCATCCATTACTTCAAGTTTTAAAAGTAAAATACGACAACATTGTTTTAGAGTTGACACATGCAACGAGTTTAGAACACAACATAATAAAAACCTTGTTCATAAGACACAACCACAAAACATGAAATAGACACAGTTTAGGACTTGTGACTCGTCCAGGAAAAAGTCACAACCCTTAAACTCGGATGACATCATTCTCCTACGCAGCGTGTCGACAGTGCATACCTTGCCAGATCCCTAATTCCCTGAAATACATGTAAGTTGAAAAATGAACATAAAGTTGAGCGAGTTCATGTAAAGTGAGTATGTAAAACCTTTGTAATACGTTGGTAAGTATAAAATCCCTGGTATGTAGCAAATAAGGAAATAAAGAGATCACTAATGGTTTGCAAGGCCATTGATATGTGTGAAGTGCAGTAGGAAGACTCAAACCTAGCAGATTTTTGCGTCGGGTACAAAGTCACCCCGAGGTCCGTACTGTTGGGCCTGGAGTTGGGCTCGCTACACCCAGATAGATCTACCGCTACTGACCCTCGGTCCTACAATGAGGTTTAATGGCCTCCAGTTTCAGCCTACTCACTCACATGATCTAAGTAGTAACCCTCCTTACGCTAACCATACCATGTAAAAAGTATTCGTAATCATAGTAACATGTATTTCACCCTGAAGTATAAAAACTGAAAACAGTTAAGAGAAAAGGGGGACATGAACTCACAGAAGTGCGTCTCGAAATAGTCCGTCCCAAAATAACCTGCTGCGTGACGACCTACACGTGCTAACTTCTATTAGACGGACGGCCGTGCCTTGGCTTAAGGTTTAACGTCTTTGGGAAATAGTTAGGCAACTATTTCGTATTTACACTTCTTAACTATTTAATAAATATATTCCTTCCCAAGGATGGGGGTATTAATACATGTGTGTTTTATAATTCTGAAAATATATTTTTAAGTTTCACTTAAAAAGTATATTTTAAATCATTTGTCTAAATTATTCTATCTCCAAAACATACATATTTTTCCAAAAATATTATATTTTACTTCATACAATTTCCAAAATAATACTTTATCAAAATACACATTTAAGAGTATTTTCCAAAAATACATAAGTTACATTTTTAAAGTTCGTGTGGTAATAATAATACCGGTGTAACTTAAATATTTATTTGTGAAGGCGTTGGTATTATTTTGGGGTCGTTACTTTTTAGTGTATACGAGTTATATTATTTTTACCCTAAAAATAATATATGTGTAGTTCATAAAATAATCATAAAATCACACAAGCGTTTTACTATGAAATATATATTCTAAATGTATATTTAACAAGTTTTATTTACGAAAATCCACCTCCGAATACTTGATTATTTTATAATAAAAATATTGGCGAAGTTTATTTGGAAAAACAAGTTAAAAATATATTTATAAACACTTGTCACAAAAATATTTCCAAGTTTTATATTTCTGGAAAAATTTCGCCAGAGTTTCCTCTGTAACTGGAGGTGGCCACGCTTATCAGCGTATCATTTTCGTTTAAAAATTCAATCAACCATTTTCCAATCATCAGACTAGTAAAAAATAAGCATAAATCGCAAACACAAGAACTTGTAAGTTGTGTAAAAGTATGTAGTAACTTCCTAACATATTCAGCGGATCTTGTTATCTTTAAAAATAAAATTAGTTTCTTGAAAACCTTATTTTTTTAAAGAATGTGAAATTTTACAACTTCTACTCAAAAGTTATGAAAGTGTTTCTTTGTTAAATCCTCTTGTCACACAAGTGTTTACAGACTTGTTTGTTCACAAAAAGGCTTTTAGTTTGTGTAAGATCTGGCTTTAAAACAAGTCTTGTATCTTTTACTTGGTTTTTCCAAAAAACCACTTGTAGATCTTTAGATCTACTAGTTTAGAACTCCATTTTACCAGAAAAATCACTTTTACACAGGTTCATGTTCATGTGTGGAAGGGTTCATCATCTTGCTACTTTTACACTTAACATATTGCTAGTTCATGTTCCATAAACATGATCTAGCATGGTTAGATGACGATCCGTTCCACTACTAGCCACTAACAACATAAAATAATCCTTTCTAAACAAGATTCAAAAGATTTACACCAATAGTTATTCTTTAACCAACTTATTTATCATTCTTTCAAGCCTTTATGTTTTGATCTTGGGTGTTCTTGGATTTTAACCGTTAAATCTCTTATTAACCACTTTAAACATGAACAAGGAAGTGTTTAGAAGCACTTACCACTAGCTCGAGGCTAGGGAAGAATCAAAGCGAAAACAAGGTGGGTAAAAGCGATATAGAGAGGTTCTTGAGATTCCGAAAGCACCGGGTCTGCTTGAATGATACCTTGCACCTTTGTATGTAAGTGGTTTAGCTAGATCATGACTTGATGACGGTGGTGGTGGTGATAGTATTCTCGGCCGAACACTATGGAGAGAAGAGAGCAATTTGTGTTGTGGTTAGTGAATGAAATGTTCTTATCTCCTAAACACTCTTATAGACCATCCTTTTCTATTAACCGTTATACAAAGTGTTCCCAAGATATTAGGCAATCTAAATAAAATAATCAAAGATTGTGTGGTGTGTCCCCACATGGGGAAACCGATCGGATCATGGGGGGGGGGGTTATGGTTTGATTTCAACCAAATAGTTAAGTGATTAGTTATGTTAGTTAGGAATTCAAGTTAGTTACTAGTGTGTTATGTAATATAACGGGTGTTAGGGTGTTCGGGGACCCTAACTAGCTCAGAAAAGCAAAAACAATGTCATTGACAATATTTTTATGTTCCGGGTAAAGTCCGGTTGTTCGGTTAGATATTAATCCGTTAAAGTGCTAAATAAGCATTTAAAGTGTCTTTTATAGTGTTTTTAGTGCCATAATAAATTCCCGACACTTGGAAAGTGTCTAGTATTATTTTACCAAGTTTTTGCACCTTACTAGTTAAGTAAAATGCTGAATTTTGTAATAAAGTGCAGAATTTTGTACTTAAAGTATGTTTTAGGCACATCCGGTCACTATAAACTTCACCTAGTGACGCAGTTCTACAAACCTCATCTCCCTACACTCACTACTAGTGTAGTAATCTATTCCTGGCTCATACTGGCCTCAGAACAATGTCTGTTTAGGTGCTGGCAATGTCAGCATGTTTACTGGGTTATCCGTATAGTGTGCTCACTGTGCTTTTGTGCATCAAGGTTGTCACTGATGTTTGTGTGTAAATAATAGAGTGACAGTAATAAAGTATGATGCATGAATATGTATGTATCAGAAATTAAGAAGCAGTTTAACCACAGTTCTAAGCAAGCACAGTAATTAAGCATTAATCAAATATTAATTAACTCGTACGGATACCTGGTTTGGTGAGGGTTGTCACATTCTCCCCCCGTTAAATAAATTTCGTCCCGAAATTTTAGGCTCTGCTTCTAGTTGCAGGGGTCTTAGGAAATAAATGGGGGTATTTCTCCTTCATACGATTCTCACGTTCCCACGCGAATTCAGGCCCATGTCTTGTATTCCATCAAACCTTGACGAGCTTGACACTACTCCTGCGTGTTTTGTTAATTTTCCAATCCGTAACCTCGACGGGTTCTTTGGTAAAGTGGAGCGTGTCGTCGATATGAACTTCATCAACAGGAATGATCACTGTCTCTTGTGTTGGACTCTTCCTCAAATTTGATACATGAAATGTGTCGTGAACACCATTGAGTTCAGCAGGTAGGTACAGTTTGTAGGCCACAAGCCCAATCCTTTGCAGGATTCTGAAAGGACCAATGTAACGCGGATTCAACTTCCCATGCTTTCCAAAGCGTGCCACACCCTTCCAGGGTGAAACCTTCAATAAAACCATATCCCCAACTTGAAACTCCAAAGGTTTCCTCTTTGGATTTGCATAGGCTTTCTGTCTGTCGCGAGCCGCCTCGATGCGCTTTCGAATTTGTGCGATCTTGTCCGTTGTC